>JAMZAV010006585.1:0-34906 GCA_024449915.1 Sweltsa coloradensis
TTTTTACAGCCAAATTTTAAAAAAGTATAATATGTTATTTATACTACAATACTATGTAACAACAAATTAAAGTGGTTTTATCACGCAGAAACGCATATACAATACAGTACAAATTGGTGCAAATTTGGTGCCAAACTGATGCTGGCCAATACGTCTCAAAATGGCCGGGCAATGGCCGGCACCAAACTGGGCACCAAACCGGCACATGACTACCCGGTGGCCGGCAGTGGCCGGCACTGCAGGCACTGGGCCGGCTGCCGGCCGCAACGTCCATGTTTGCTGGGTACATACTTATATAGATAAAAAAATAATGGAAACACTACAAAATGTATTTCTTTTATTAACTTAAAAGACAATTATTTGCACACAATTAAAACACGAACACAAATGGTGGTTAAAGGAAAATTATCTTTAATTTAACCCCCACTTACTCGGTCTACCAGAAAAATTAGTCATGAACATTTAATTTTACTTAGACCAAGAATCTTAATTTACTTATTTTTCTGACAGGACAAAAGTTCAAAGATAATTCAGATCTTTCCTCGTTATCTCAAGTGATAACTTTCATCATTAAGTTCACAACACTCTCTATTTTATAAATATATATATTATCCACCTGAATCTCTGTGTCAGGCTACAGAGGGCCTTACGTGCCCTGCATTAGCCTTCCTGGCATATGGGCAGGTAAATTCATTGAAATAAGTCGACTTATTTAAACACGAGTACTATTGAAGAACTTCGCATAGAAATAATCTGTCTGTTTTGCACGTTTATACACCACTTGCGGACTCACAATGGGTCTCAGTATACTCTTATAATTACACAGGGATGTCGGTGACTTATAAAATGTTGCATTTATCTTTTACAGTGTTATATTCGTGAACTCGTTGTCTGAGGTATTCAACCAGAAATCATACCAACTTCCAACTTCTTCAATGGTTTTGAACTAACAAAATCCGCAATGCAGAGTTTCGATTTCGTGTCTTAAAAAATTAAATTGTTCTTTTCCTCTGCTTTTAAACATTACTTTAACTTAAATGCACACACACACAAATTCCTTGCCGGTTTGACAATAAGCAATATTTTATTATTCAATACATTATTGTCTCACAAAATATTATTAATATTCCATTCAAAATAGGTGTATTATTATGATTTCTAGGGTTGCTGTGCAATGTAAAAAAATCAGTTTTAAGCAATCGATGAAAATTAACACATTGACAAAAACGACCAATGTAATCAAATATTAATAATATTATGTAACTAAAAGAATTGGAATTACACAAAATGTTTTCTACTTTAAACAAAAAGAAAATTTTTTGAGACGTCAAAATAAAAATAATTAATCGACAAAGTGAAATGTCTAGAAGTCAAATTAAATGACTTTACTCTTTGTATAGAGAATGTTTTATTAACATTGAATTTAAGTATACTAAGCCAATGCTTGTTTTATTGAGTGCTTACGAAATTCCTTGACGTAAAAATTTTCACTTCACTGGTCGATTTCAATAGCAGCAAATGATATTCAAATAATCACAATAATTGTTGTAATTGATATTTATATTATCACATCATAACGATATTTAATCAATTATTGGCTTGTTACATTATGGGCAATTTCTTTCTGTACGCCTGCCAAATCGACTGATTACAAGAGAGTTTACAGACTAAAATATTTACCATACCCTCAATTAGTGAAATTGCATTTACATTGGCACGCATTCGACTATAGCTCTCGTTTTTACGCATACTTCTATAAAACTAGATCCCATTTCCGGTGCCGTATAGCCGACCATTATTTGCCATGTCATTTTTCGGCGAGCGTAAAGCGACCTCATTTAAACTTATCGATCTCTATCTCTCATCGATGTTTCGATTATCGATACACATTTCGACTTAAGTGTTTCATTTCGATTTCAAATCGATGATTTTCCAAGATCGACTTTATTTAAGATTGTGGACTGAAGATTATCCCTGCAGTAACTCCATCTTGAATGACTAGCCTTCTATAGTTTCTCCCCACTTAAACTGACCATGTTGTAGTACGAATGATCGGGAAATCGTTCGAGTTCTATATAGTCTGTCTCAGTTAAGAGTAACTGTTCTAATAGGGTGACTAGTTCTGGGAAGCTCGGCCGTTCCTTCGCGTCCTTGTCCCAGCAGTAATACATGATGTTGTAGAGTTCTCTTCGGCAATGTTCGGGCTTGTCTAATCGGTAGCCGTCGCGAACCTTCTTCATGACGTCACCCGCTGCTAGGCCGGGGTACGGAGTCGACCCTGGAACGAAGAAAATAATTTGTATAAATAAATAAATAAATGTTGTTCTTGTGGTTAGAGGCTCTGCTTCCAATGCAGAAGGTTCAAGGGTTGATTCCCGATTTAGCGAGAAGTTTTTTAAACTTCTGATGTGGACTGAAGTCCTCTAGTTCTTGGCATAGTAGTAGTAAACGGTGACTTTAGAGCTGTCCTAACAACGGTACATATTCAATTTTAAGGTTGTTCCGAATTAGTCTTGTTGAATCTGGCGCTGTCTGCGGTGGAACGTGTTTCCTACTTGAATATGCCTGCCCTCAAATGGTCTTTTGTTCGCCTCGTCTATGGTGTCGGCGCCTACAGGGTTTTCTTGGTCTGCTTTAAATTTATGCCCCCCCCCCCCCCCCCCCCACCAACCCCCCCCCCCCCCCCGCTACCGCCTTAGTGGACACTCTACCCTACCTACTTTACCCCCCCCACCACCCCCCTCCCCGCCCACACGCCCGCCCCAAACCACCCCCACAGCCCCACACCCCCCCCCCCCACACCCCCCCCCCCCCCCCCCCCCCCCCCCCCACTATTGAAATCTGTTAGAATAGGTGTTGGATAAAAAGGATTGTCCCTTTTCGATGGTGATAAGCCCCACTCCTCTACCCGAAAGTCACCAAAACATTCTGTATTATTCTTATTGAAGGGCAATGTTACAAAAAAAAAATGCACCACATTCGTAGGTCATGTTCGGTTTTTATCGTGAGAGTGTTAATCGCACGGACGGTCGAACGTACTTATAGAAAAAATTATGATAATAGGGAAGCTTCACTGCCTAATAAAGAGCTACTCTGAAAACGATAATACTTAATTAATATTATTTAGATTAGATTTTTAATCATAAAAGTTAGCTGAAAGTTTTCCCAGTGATTATGTCGGGAAAACGGTTTACAACGCACTACTTCGTCACCGTTAACTAATTGCTAATCAACCTTTAAAATAATGAATAACGAACGAAGGCAATGAATAATCAAACAAGTGGTTTTTAATTATATTCTCACTTGTACAAGACTTTCTGAAATAATTAAATTGTTTCAAATAGTGTGCACACAAAAATATTATTAATAATAATAATAAATAAATCGCTTGTATAATGTCAATTTTGTAAAGGAAATTATGACAATTATTGTTTGTTTTTTTTCACATGAAATGCTGGAGCGAGAGAGCAGTGAATTTAACTAGTGAAGCTTCTCTAAATGTAACTGTGTTATCTTGAAAGCGGGAATTAATATCCATTCATTAACAATGCTATGGACCGAAACTATGGCGTTGCATTACATACGGCACACTAAAACTTTGTCAATAGAATTGAAGGTATGTACATTGGATTATTTTAAATTGCACCAATGTTTGCCAAGTGATTTTCTATTCATTCCGTACTACTGTGCCAATATTTGCATGTTAATGAAACTTCTTTGCTACTCAAACAAAAATCTCAAACATTTATTTGTCGTTTTGTAAGAGAACATTGATTAGAGAAGTTCTTTGACAAACTATTAGAAACAAAATATAAAAACAAATAAGAAAAGTTGAAGAGATACTACTAGTATTGTCTCGTAATATTAATGGTGTTTGGAGTTGATGTTATTTATTACTTCCAGTTTGTGTTCGGAGTTTGTGTGTCAGCTTATAACTCCAGTTAGAACCCATTAGTGGGGTGAAAAGGTCGAATTCGTTTACTACATAAATCACAATTCTTTAAGGTTACGATAATCACTTTAAATCCTTTCAGACCAATTGTCCACAATATGGACATGTACTTTCAAAATTTATATCCGGGTAATTTTTTGTGCATACAATATAAATATACATTTCTGCACCCACCGCAATTGAACGAAAATTGCCTTTTTTGTTCCGGAAAAGTAATATATAGCTCGTATTTGAGATACAAAAAATGTAAAGTATTCCAAACAAAAAAAATGGTTTGAGCAATGTACATCAAATTCCCAAAAATTCATTAAAAACATTCTATATATTTTTAAAACACTAAAAACCTTAGGAAAAAATTAGTTATTTCAAATAATTGCTTAAAGTAACTTAATTTTGACCAATTTAATTCGATGCTGAATGGATTAAGTGAAGATTTATCTAGATGTTAGGTAGATTTAAGTCTACACACTAAGTCACATAACTGATTTTGATGTGGAATATTATGGCCAGAGCTTTGACTTGGCCGAATGAAAATTTACCATTAGAATTCAGTGTTTCTATTATTTTCTATAAGCATAGAATTATATCAATGTCAGTTACAATACGTTTGTATTCAATATGATTAAAAAGCTTTATAAAAAATTAGATTTTAAACGTACAGTATTACGTACGTCATCATTGATTGCATGCTGGTGCATGCATAGTAAGCAGACTTGCTCAGCGCAACCGCTGCATGTTTGCCTCTCCAAGAGCTAATTACATCATGAACCTAATGGACATTACTACTCTCCAGTACGGACGACAAATAGGATTAATAATTAACTTTGTAACAAGTAACTTTGTCATAATAGCTCCCAGGGCAGATCATTCTGCGCATGTGTGATCCTCAAGCAAACAGCGGCCAGATGAGTGATCAATCATTCCGTTGGGCTGGCTTAGTTTAAACATCAAACCATGCAGTCTAAACAAGGTCTACGGGATATAGGGATGTGCAAACGTTCGAAGTTCGAGTTCGAGTAGAAAAAAGTTCGAAAAATAAAGTTCGCTTTTTTTTAGAAATGTAATTTGTAGTGGTGTGTGGGCACCTATTATTTGACATGCCAAAAATGTTTCTCAGTTCACAGGTGCAAATTAAAAAAAAAAGACTGATGGTGGAGGGGCCGGCCCAGAAGTTACATACTTTCTTGGTGGAGGTGCCGGTCCAGACTTATCACTATTTTACCTATTATAAATGTTTGATGATGTTTGATTGGTTCGGTTCGACATTTTCTCATTCATTCCGCAGTTCGAAGTTCGCTTTTCAAATCTATGAAAGTCGAGTTCGAGTTCGAAGTAAAAATAGTGGGTTTGCACAACCCTACTGGATAATGTAGGTTAAAATTTGTACCAATGGAATTAAACCTGTTACAGGGTACAATGTATGCCTCGCTTAAGGTGAACTAGGGTAGTTGCGGATAGTACAATTATTTTATCCGAGTGCTGTTTAGAGGATTTAATCCCCTGCATTAGCATTAACGACTGAGGAAAACCTAGGAAAAAACCTTCAGTCATGATTGCCGGTCACGATGTAATCGAATCCTGGTCAATTCGTGTCAATCACTTAGCACTCACACTGTTGGGTATTGAATAGTTAACGTAACAAGGCTAAGCAAACACCGTGAACTCTCTTGTTTGAAACCCACGTTTACATCTGGCTAGAGCAGATGGAGGGTTCGAGAGCTAGTGTAACGGCTTCGTTCTCCTCGACGTCTGCTCGGCAGTCCGGGTTAGTGGAGGAACCTATATGACTGTCAAGGTTACACCGTCCTTTCGGATGAGACGTAAAGCCGTTAATCTCCTTGGTATTTTTCGAAAGGAGTAGGCTACGTGCCGGTACCGGGTTTTCCCTCTTCCCATCTGTACACCCTTTATCCTCATTAGTATGTAGCCCAAACGTTTCCCGCTCGATTTTTGTGATGGAGCAACGGCACTTTACCAAATAGTTAATTATACATTTAGATTGATAAAAATTTTAGGTGTCACCCCCCCACCCCTACAGGGGGTGGGGGTGGAGGGTTTTGTGATTATTTCCATAGACACAAAACAAAAAACCATGAATTTCTTTGAAAATTCGTAGATTTACTAACAAACACAATGCTGAATTTAAAAAAAAATAACTAGAAGTTCAAAAAAAGGACGCCATCTTGGAAAAAATCTCAAATTTTCGACATTATTTACCGGTGTAAACTGCAGTAAAATTTTAAAATTTAAAAATAAATTTAATTACGTTCTTTAATGTTTGTTTAAACCAAAAACTTTTGAAATTTTTAAAATCGGTTGATATTTACACTTTTTATGTTGATATTATAGGACAACCCTGTTTTGAATATTTTCACTTATAAAATCATGAACGGATATTTTCAGATGGTAGTGGCATAATTAACACAACTATTCAACTGGGGAAATACTGAAAACATTCTGTGTAGAAGGCAGTGGTTTCTTGGCATCAAACCATATTTAAAATCCTGGTTAAACCATGGTCAAACCATGGATTTTAAATAGTAATCACATGCTCAAACGAACACGAGCGCCGTTTGTCCTCCGTTGAAAATTAGTTATTAATAGGATAGACGTTATATAAAAAAAATCCATATACATATTTATTACGTTATTCCTTCCAATATGGGAAGTTATTAACAATTGGCTACCTTTACGCGCTTTTAATTTATTACGCGGGAAAATATCAATAAATATAATGTATGAAATACAACAGTGAATCAATGGCTTGAAGCCGCCTGCGGTATTGGGGCGCTGGCTCACAGCGTACACTGAAGAAACGTGGGTTGAATCCCGCAGAAGGCATTGGTTTATATTTGTAAAATTGATCACCTCATATATCACCATGCATCGTCTCGAATAGTAATATTGCAATAGTAAATAAATGTATATATATTTCTTACACCTGTTTCCAACATAATTCGGGTCAGGGGGTGGCTATAACCACCAGATCTTCTAAGGCACATAGAGTTTATTAACACCGGCTTGCCGGGCCTGTCATGTTTTCTTCTCATTCAATTTTGTCATCTTCCATTTCATCTGTTCGTCATTATCGTCCTCTTCTTTCTTGCTTCTTAAATAATTAATAAAATAACAAAAACTAGTCGCTCCCTAAAAATTACTTAAACTGGGGGACAAGTCACAGGTTGTCGTGAAACTATAAAACACTGTAAATTTGTTCAATGGAAAAGTCGCAGCTATAGAAAGAAACCCATCATTTAAAGTGTGTTTGATTTGTAGTTATTTTTCATTGATTCCAATTGTTTAATCCAAGAAATTATTAATGTATTAACTTGTTAAATTCCTAGACAACCTGAAATTCCGCAAGTTCAAGTAATTGTTTGATTGTTGTATTATGGTGCTAGAAGCCAATTGAAAGTATTGTAATCATCTGATTATTTTCGGTCGTATTCTGGACCTAGCTCATTTCATAAGTGTACATCTATTAAAACATTATTGTTAAAATGAAGCATTTAAACTTTGTCATTATTTCTTTAGTTTCGAGTCTATTTCTACCACATTGGTAAAGTACTGAGTGCAATTCATGATCGTGGAAAGTATGAAGATGTGTTTTGTGTATCAACAAGATCAACACTAGTGGACGAGTTTTGTGAGAGCCTTGAACGCGGCGTTGCAAAAAATGCCACATATTTTATGGATAGGGACAGATTGTTGCTTATTCAGATTGCAACAAGATAATCTAGCATCCATCAAATGATTTTGAGCATACGAAACAAAGGCTTACTCGATAGACTTCAATAACAATAATTGAGAAGGGCATGTTTTTCTTTTGCAATAAAGTAGGAACACAAATTGAGTACAGGGAGTGCAGTACATCTTACATCGGCTATTCAATGTTCATGTCTCCAATGATGGAACAGTGAAATACAACCATGATGCTTGTCTTGATAAACAAAATGCCCAGTATCACAAGTTATGCTGGCGACACAATGTAATAAATGTATTAAGAAACACATTCTTACATTCGGTTTCGAACAGGTCAGTTCTTTCCTCAAGACCCTCTGCCGAAATGTCGTTCTTTGTTATCTAGCAAACTTTGTATTGAAACAGGTTTTAAGTTTAACTGTTTAACTTTATTAACTCTTCCATCGACATTTATCACTACTCAAACTGAAAAACTTGAACGTACATTACAAATAATTTAAAGATCTATAAGACAATTTATTTTCTGATACAGAAAAACGTCGCAATGAATATTACACTCGAGTCTAAGTCTGTGGAAACTTACAACAAAAACGCATTATACCAGATTAAAGGTTCAAAATGATATTCTTCGACGAAACAAAGTGGAACAGTTACAATACTCAAAGCATGTCTATGGAAGAAATCGAGAGTTAGAAGATAACATTTGAGCCCCTGACCAAAAGGTTTACAAAATGTAAAACTACATTGGTAACACAATACAGTGTCACAACAAAAACGAAACTGTCGAAACAAGTTCCTTACTTGCTCAATTTTTTCTGTTTGTATGAAAAATATCACAATATTATCGAGAGCTGAGTGCAGGTATGGAATAGCAGAAGTGTAGGCTCATAAGCAAAATGAATATTTCTACAATATATTATATATTTCTTACACCTGCTTCCAACATAAGTCGGGTCAGGGGATGGCTAATCACCTATTTTCCTGGGCACAAAGGGTTTATTATCACCGGCTTGCCAGGCCAGTCATGTTCTCTTCTCCTTCAATTTCTTCATCTTCCATTAATTCATCTTCTCCTTCATCCTTCAATATCGTCCTCTTCTTTCTTGCTTCTTACCACCAGCTCACGCCCTTTCCTTCTGTCCTCCAACAGTCGTTCTGCTGTTATTTTTTCCCCATAATTTATTATTTGTTCCTTCCACTTCTTTCATGGTGTACCAGGTCTACTATGTTCATATATCCACTTTCAAATTCTGCTCTCGGTATTCTTTTTCCCATTCTCTCATACGTCCATACCATCTCAATCTTTCTCTTCCTATTTTGAACAAAAAACTTGTCAAACTCCAACTCTCTTCTTAATTTCCTTGCTCCTGATTTTGTCAAGCCTAACTACACCTCTATACTCCTTTACTAATTTCATTCTGCAATAATTATATAAATACATCTGGGGCGGTTAAGATATTATAATATGCTCTGTGGAGAATTGGAATCGCTTCTAAAGTTAGACGAAACAATTTTATTTCCGCTAGAAAACTTTGTTTGTCGTGCTTTTTACCAGTCATTCAAAAGTGCAACCGGTAATGTTATCGATGGTGTATGTTTAATAGCAAGGGTGTCACACAGAAAAAATTATCACCAACAAGAGCTCCATTGTACCCTATTATTTTTAGTGTATGGGCTAGCGATAGCGACAAATGCAACCAGGATCCCCCCCCCTAATAAAGATTACGGTTGGAAATTGGAAAGTAATCACTAGGTGCCAGTAACAAATCTTCTACGGGCACTCGAAGGGGTGATGGAACTAGTGAATGTGCGTGTGCAGTCACGCTGGGAAATGAGCGACTATGACGTTTGCAATACTGAAAGTGGTGAATGTCAACTTAATGAGTGGTACTATAAATTATAAAATTGCCATTGAACCGTTATCATATATGTATCTAAAAATAGCTATTAGCGTATTTATGTTTATTTGGGTAAGGGGGCGTCAACGTTAGATCATAATGCACCACTCTAAGCCTAGGGGATATGGGGAGGAGAGGCACATGCACACCAGCCACGGGTACGGGCAGGAAAAGGGGGGTTCTCACGTCGCGGTCGTCGTCTTTGTCATCGTCATCGTTCGTTGTGTATTGTCATCGTCGTCGGGGAGGTCGTCAAGGGAAGGGAAGGTGTCCCCGACGACGATTGTCAGAGCTCGCCTCTAGTTTCGGGAGTAATATATTCCGCTCTTACTAGCTACTACTTTTTCATTCTCTAGGCCAATCCTTCCCCGGGCCCAGACGGATTACTTAAATAAGTATGAAACAGTACCATCTTGAAATTAACTAGCATCATACAATTTTTCAAACATTCTACATTTAAATGTATATTAGAAATTCGCTTGTTTGGCAAATTCAGCTAATTTTACATACAGTCTGGATCACTTTACGACCTCCAATTTTCACGCAATCAATTTGAATTTTTGGGATGTTGTTTATAAAGGATGATCGCATGGTGCGATCAGAGCACATTTCAACATTTCAAAAAAAAATCCTTTGCAAACTTGGGTAATTACTACAAATTACCTGTTAAGTGAGATAATTATACGGTCAGTTACTAAAAAAAGTAAGCAATGTGCTCCGATCGCGCCATACAAACATTCTTATTTAACATTTAAATGCAAACCACAACCCGATGGCGATAGGACAAACGAATGAAGCGATAGAGCTTGTCAATGCAAGTGATCCTGACTTAACCTCTGCATTCTGCGTCAAAGTCTCGTTTGCTCGAGCGCACCAACAGTCTTAAATAAATAGAGATCAACTCAATAAACCAAATTTGGCTCATCCGTCAACGCAACTGAAAAACGCGGTAGAAAAACCCTATACTAAAAATGCGTTTCAAAGTATTATCTAAAAAATGCTACCTACATAGCTTTCGAAAAATGTTTTTTTAAAAGAAAACACCAATTTTGAAAGAAAAAAAACGGTAAAACTAGAAACCTTAGTTTACTTGTAAAAAAATACAGTTTGGATAATACAGTAGGCTTATTTTAGAATATAAACGAATGTTTGATCTATAGGAATTAATTTACAAACTCTCCAATCCGAAATCGGTATGTGGTAGGCGACTTTTAACAATAACCTAATTAGCTAAGCAACAGGTGCCTTCAATCAAATGTTTGTGGAACGAGCAATTATGAACCGATTTTTAAAAAATTAGTGTTTTACTTTAAGGAACTTAACATTTTATGTTTTTTGATTAAATATTTTCACCAGCATTATAAATTTCTCACTATTTGATTACATGTCTAAAAAGTGATTATTTTTCCAAGATGGCGGCACAAATTTTACTTTTTGTATTTTTTTTCAAACTCGGCAATGGTTTTTAGTAAAAATAACAAAGTTTCATTCATTTCCAAGAAAAAATCCAATTTTAATTAAAATAGTCACAACCCCCTCCACCCTTACCCTCTGCAAGGGGTAGAAAAGTGACACCTAAAAAAATTATCAATCTAAAATCGTATTTTACTATTTGGAATATGCGGCGTTGCTCCATCACGAAAATCGAGCGGGAACCCTAAATCATACATTTGGGTAACCCACTACATCTATCACCACTCATCGTCTGGAATAGCCAAAGTGCATTAATATGAGACGTTTAGAGATAGGACTACCGCCAATATTAAAACCACGCGAAATAACCTTATTTTAGTAATAACTCACATAACGCTACACAAAAACTTAAAAGTGGATACTACAGTTTGTCTCATCTTAACTAGAGCGCAGACAGTGGTGGTCAGGTTGTAAATCTATCACAGTTTGACAGCCGAAGTGGACTCAGCAGAGCAGTAAAGTACAGTCACATCCAGTGCGACCTTGGCCCTATATCCTGTATGGGGGTGATATTGATGGAGCGAGTGTAATTGAAACGTTGATCTCGCGCGGCATTATAGTAATGTAGGCGCAGCAAGAAGAGTAAACCACTAAACCCAGGCATATATACAAGTGGTTTTCGAAACTCAGGAGGTTGCAACCAACTTGCATCGGATGTGATTGTACTTTTTTATTACGGAGAGGCCCATCCTTCCCGTCAAATTCGGACGGGTTTTCAACCTTTCATAATAGAGCAGGCGACATCCTAGTTTCTTTGAACCTTAAAACGCCGGGCTCTAGTTAAGATGAGACAAACAGGTCCCATGAGGTTTATAGTTAGAACTATATCTGGCATAAAACCCTTTTCAAATTTTGTAACCAGTAATAATTTTAATCAAATTTTGAATTAAATTTATGTATTCCGTAATTAAAAACCCAACTGATTACAATATTTGAATAATTTTTCATGCTATGTGTAGTTCGAATTAAACATCGTGATGCCTAGTAGCCCTTGTTCAATTTTACGTTACGGTTTGAGAGATATTACTAAAAAAAGCTTATTTCACGTGGTTTACATATTGACGGTGATCCTTCCCCTTAAGCAAAAGAAAGCAATCAGTCAACCGTGGATACTCACCTAGGGTAACGATCTCCCAGATGAGTATTCCGAACGACCACACATCCGACTTGACGGAGAAGATGTTGTCGTAGAGAGACTCGGGCGCCATCCAGCGAATAGGAAGTCGCCCCTCTGACTTCCGCTCGTAGACGTGGCTCGTGATGACGTCACGCGCGAACCCGAAGTCGGCGACCTTGCACACGTTGCCTTCGCCCACTAGGACGTTCCTTGCGGCCAGGTCGCGGTGGATTATCTAAAACAAGCAGCAGGCAATCAATAAAAAATCAATCAATCAATCATCAATCGATCAATCAATCAATCAACCAATCAATAAAACAATTAATCAATCAATCAAATCATCAATCCAATCAATCAATCAAACGATCAATGAAACAATCAATGATTCAACCATTTAATCTAAGAAATTTGATAAAAGAAACTTGTACAACAGGTATTTATTATATAAATAAGTGTTTATTGGACATAAAACTTGTAGCACAACGTCTCATGGCATGCAAATTTCACTCATGAGATTCAATTAACGTTCTAATATGCAAAATCAATTCAATTAACTAGATTGATATTGAATAATTCAGGGATGGAGTGATCGGAGAGAAGTAATTGGGCTCTCAGCTACTATATATGACTATACCAACAAACTAGTTAAGAATGGTATGATTAATGTAATCTTTAATTAAATTGATGTAGAAAATTTTGACAAGATTTATCTAGCATTGGCGTCAGGATACGCACGAATAAACCGACTGATGGGACAGATACAGGTGCACGTGCAAGCCTTGTTGTCGACATTTCCAGTGAAATGTTTATGTTTGTTGTAAATATTACCTAGAAAACCAAGATAGGTTGTTCTATGGAATGAGTGAGGGTGCCTCGAAGTGAACTTAATGTCTTCTAAAAACGGAAGTTTTGTCAAAATATTACTGAGAAATCGGTTTGCAACTAAAAGCTCAGGAATAACAAGTTGTTGTGAGGGAGAACCAATTAAAAATACCTAGAATATGCAGATAAGGACGTTTCAAGAGAAAACTTACCGATGGTCGGACTGGACATGAGTAAACAAGTAAATCCTAAGAACTAGGATGTTTGCTACGTATACGGAGAAGTGGACTTGCGAAAATACTAACAAATAGACAGGTGTTGTGGGCCAACGAACAACAATTCGAGGAAGAGGGTTGTCCAGTCGTTTGTGACAAAAATCCCGAGAAGACATTTTATTGGATGAGCGTAGCGAGCGAAGCAAAGATTCCATTTCACTACACTGGAGAAAACAATCCGGAATGTGTTTTTCCCTTTTTTTCTGTATTTTTGTGTATTTGTCAGCACGATTCCGGCTAAACCGGTACTCCAATTGCGATGAAATTTTCTGGAGACCTTCGAAATCTCTTAACTTAGAACTGCCACGTTTTTGAGCGCAATCGAAAAATTATTTCTCATGAAAATCGCAATTTTACGATTTTTTTGATTTTTAAAAAAATTCTTCGACTACACCTACATGCTTTATCCGATTTTAATGAGTTTTTCACAGAACCATAATTTTATGAATTAAGATATTCGTGTGAAATTTGAGCGCAATCGAAAAATTATTTCTCATGAAAATCGAAATTTTACGGTTTTTTTCTTTTTTTAAACAATTCTTTGACTTATAACACCTACATGCTTTATCCGATTGTAATGATTTTTTCACAGAACCTTAATTTTATGAATTAATATAGGCTATTCGTGTGAAATTTGAGTGCAATCGAATAATTATTTCTTATGGAAATCGCAATTTTACGATTTTTTCTTTTTTTAAATTACGATTAATAAAAAAAAATAAAAAAATAAAGTTTATTTTTTATTTAATTTAAATTAATTAAAAAAAAATCTTCAACTTAGTAATGATTTTTTCACAGAACAACAGAAAATCCGCATAACACATGGCAGCTCAATACACCAATTACGCTCATCCAACAACGCGGCGGGACTTAAGCGTTTTCCTAGTATATTGGCAATTTTTGATAGCTTTACTCATCTATTTGCGGTGATTTCTTCTGTGGGATGTGGCGATGGTGTAGGTTTATTGAGAGGCGATGTCCGAAGCCCCAGGTAAGTGGTCAATGAATAAGTGCGGTGTAGTGGAGTCTTCGCACGTAGGTCGTCATCCAATGTGGTTGCACTCACACACTGGATGCTAATATTTTGCCTTATTGTTTGACAAAAACAACAACCACTTGACTTTATAAACGAGGGGCTTATTTCACCATTTGATAAAGCACGCTTGTAACACATTTCTGGATAGACTTTGCCGAAATCAGACGTTCACTTGGTAGAGTAGTGGACTAATCAAACTAACTCCAAATAACACTGTCCATCATTTAGACGATCGCGTTTAACCGCCTGGACCAAATATGTCCGACCACGACTCACTAAGACTGACAACTGACTACCCTCTTAAGCGTCTTTCAATTCATATATGCCCTACAAAATAGCACGTGTTCGTCTTCTCGTGATTTTTGTCACAAACAACCCTCTTCTTCGAAATGTTGTTCGTTGGCCCACAACACGTGGCAATTTGGCAGTATTTTCGCAAGTCCACTTCTCCGTATACGTAGCAAACATCCCAGTTCTTAAGATTAATTTATTTGCTCATGTCCAGTCCGACCATGCGTGTTTTCTCTTGAAACGGCCTAGTTGCATTTTCTAAGTATTTTTATTTAGTTCTCCCTCACAACAAATTGTCGTTCACGAGCTGCACCAATCTTCTCATCTTCATAGTTGCAAACCGATTTCTCAGTAATATTTTGACAAAACTTCCGTTTTTTTTTTTTGAAATTTCACTTCGACGCACCCTCACTCATTCCATAGGACAACCTCTCTTGGTTTTCTAGGTTATATTTACACCTGTCTCTTAACTTACCATAAATATTTCATCGTAAATGTTGGCAACACTTGCACGTGCACTTGTATCTGTCCCAACATTCGTGCATATTCTGACGCCAATGCTAGATAAATCTTGTCAAAACTTTCTTACATCAGTTAGTTTAATTTAAGATTACATTAATTATTATAATAATAACATTATTAACAAGTATGTAATTGGTTGTCTTATTACGTGGCTGAGGGACTAATTACTTCTCTCTGATCAATCAACCCCTGAATCACTCGATATGAATCAAGTTAATAGACTTGATTATGCATTTTTCATATATAAGACCGTTGATTGAACTTCAAATCAGAGTGAAATTTGCATGCCATGAGACGTTGTGTTACAAACTGCTCTTTATTATTGTTTTCTTTGTGATATTTAGTCATTTATTAAAACAATAGGCCATTTTACTGTCATATATTGCTGTCCAAAGGGCAACCTGTGCGGCGGTAAAGGGGTTCCTTTTTTTAATAAAAGTCTTAATATCACAAAGAAAATATTGATGAAGAGCAGTGTTACGTCCAATGAACACTAAGCTAAACAAGAAATCTATCTTTCAATCAATCAATAGTCGATTCTTGATTTCTTTCTTTTGATAATAAAAAGTCTACAATACTTTACAAATTATACACACTAGTAAAACTTCATGAATAAATATATAATAACGAAGGAAAATAGCAACAATACAAAATTTATGTTTTTAAAATATGATTTTTGTACTTGTCTATGTCCTTGTTTAAAACATTGACGTAATATTTTGAATTTTCTTCGGAAGTATTTTTCAAACTAAAAAGTAAAAAGACAAGTCCGTAAATCATATTTTAACCATCAAATACGTGTTAGACTAGTTTCCAATATATAAAACACATACTGAAATTTTGTATTGGTTTAGATAATAATTAATGTTCAAAAACAATTGAGTTGATAATTTCTCTTTGTTACTTGATAATAAGCAACGTTTAGATAGTGGAAAACCATTTCCAACTTATAATTACCCTAAACGTATCTAATCAAACCAAGGTAGACATTATAAACAATACAAGAAGGTGGCGTAATACGTTTTTTTTTTATCGCCACTGCTTTTCCCTCAAAGAAAGTAAATTTACAAAGAGGCCGACTCATGTAAAGCTCAAATCTTGAATTTATCGCCACTGCTTTTCCCTCAAAGAAACTAAATTTACAAAGAGGCCGACTCATGTACCAATACCTTCGTCAAAATGCTGGACCTCCGCTAAGACGGCGCGTGCCTCGATGTTACCAAATAGAACTCGCTTCAAACACGACACATTTAAATTGCTTTTCTATTATGTTGAACGGGGTGGAGCCTCCGTATCGGCAACGCTGTCCGAAGTCTGTGGCGCGAGTCATCAGGGAACAAGGGTTGACAGGTTGACAAGACTACTTATTCCGCTTGAATGAAGAGCGGCGAAACAGCCAATGGCGATAAATTAAAGATTTGAGCTTTACCAATTATACCTTCGTCAAAAAGTCGGGTATACGTTTTGTGATCGACGGTTTACCACATCGTTACGCGTGCCTCGATGTTGCCAAATAGAACTCGCTTCAAACACGACACATTTAAATTGTTTTTCTATTGTGTTGAAAAGAGTGGAGCCTCCTTATCGACAACGCTGACCGAAGTCTGTGACGGCGGTCAAGAGGAATTAAGGGTTGACAGCTTTACAAGACTACTTATTCCGCTTGAATGAAGAGCGGCGAAATAGGCAATGGTGGTAAAATGAAGAATACAAGCATAACTATATCATATTTATTAAAGGAATCCACATTGGAGAGAAATGTGTATACTAGGCTGGTGGGGGACCCCGACAACGACTGTCAGAGCTCGCCTCTAGTGTCGGGTAAACTCTAAACGACCCAAACAACTTTCGCCCAATATCTCTTCTCTCTTCCTTCTCAAAAATCTTTGAAAAAGCCTTTTATGCCCGCTTAACCTCTTTTATATCCAAGCACAATATAATATCACTAACCCAACATGGTTTCCAAAAAGGCAAATCAACTACCACAGCTATTTTTTCACTTCTTACAACTATCCACGATGCACTTGATAAAGGGGACGTTCCCATAGGCATTTTTTACGATCTTAGTAAAGCATTTGACACCATCGATCACTCTATCCTACTATACAAATTAGAATCAATGGGAATCAGAGGCCAGGCCCACTCCTGGATCTCCTCTTACCTATCTGACCGGTCTCAAATAGTCGAAATCCGCAAACTCAAAAATAACACCTACCACCCTTTTCATTCTCAACCGCTGATCCTGAAAAGTGGTGTCCCACAAGGAACCATTCTTGGACCACCCTTCTTCCTCCTTTATGTCAACGATATGCCAGAATGTTTCACCACTGGTATACTAACACAATACGTCGATGATTTCAGCCATATACTCACAGCACAAAAAGGAAAATCTTTAGCACCACTCTCACAAATGTCCAACGAACAAACTTCCATAATGTCACAATACTGTAACAAAAACCTCCTTTCTCTTCAACCGTCAAAAACGGTGTATTTAAACTTCCACTCACAAGTTCCACCCACCGAAAGCCTCCTCATTCGCATCTCATCTAAGAGCATTGCCTGCTCTGACGCCATCAAGTTCCTGGGTCTACATATGACTGACACTCTTGATTGGACAGACCACATAGACGCTGTTTGCTCAAAGATAAAGAGTGGATGTTTCCTCCTCAGAAGAATTAAAGCCCTAGTCAGCCACAACGTCCTTATTCTCATATACCATGCTCACATCCACTCACACATATCATACGGACTTATTTTCTGGGGAAACTCGCCACAAGCTATAAGAGTTTTTAGATTACAAAAACGGGCCATTCGAATTATAGTAGGAGCCTCTTGGCGTACCTCGTGCAGAAATATCTTCCCCACCCAAAAAATCTTGACCTTAGCAAGTACTTTGATACAACTTGCAGCAGTCTTTGTCAAATCAAACCCTCACCTCTTCAAATTAAACTCAACGATTCATGACCATGATACACGATCGCAATCAAAAATTCATGTCCCAACTCATAATACAACGCGTTTTCTCCAAAGGACCTCATTACCAATGTCTAACAATCTACAATCATCTACCACCAGAAATTAAAAACATACAATCACTAGACTCTTTCAAATACACATTGAAATCATTTCTAATAGAGCATTGCTTCTACACAATCAATGAATACCTTCATCCAGCTGACTTTTAACTTAATCTTGTGCCCGAAAATATAAATACCCCACCCATAGCTTTACACTCAACTTTCCTTCACACTCCTGAAACTACTATGTATTTTCATGAATATAATTTAATATAAATAAACAATTCAATAAAAAAAAAAAAAGTATTATGTATAGAAATAGAAGGAAAGATATTATGAAATTATGAAATGTATATTTTAATGTATATTTTTATAAAATTGTTAACAATTATGTATACTCTCCATAGGCTAGGCTATTCACTTTCTCTAAAAAGAGTTATACTTATGCAATGTATGAGTCAAGGTGAATAAAGTTATTGTTATTGTTATACTCCTGTACTTGCTAGCCGATGTTTGTAAGATGGACGAACCCCGATCCTAATCTAACCCTGGCCCAGACAGGGGAGATGAACACCGGAGAGGGGTTATTTTGCCGCGTCGGCCTGATTAGCATACGTAATCGATATTCACAAGTTAAATGCAGAGGAAATCTGCGAAAAATATTATGCACGAAAACTACCATTGTCCCATTCATCACAATTTTCTTACAAATAAATTCCCTAGAATAAGTAACACTAACATAATAAATCACAAGTACTTATAAGTCATGCGAATTTAATACAGTTCCATAATTTACACCATATTTTCTTCTATTTTTTTCGGGTAAACTTACAAGCCCGTGAAAAATGTAATGTAACTAAAAATTTCGTTTTGTTTCTTTAAACAATATAAATTAACTTCCCAGGTTAAGGTATGATACATGTTCATAGGAATATAGGTCAGACTATTTTCTCGAGTTTTGGATGTTTAACTTTTCGTTGGGACATTCACGACATTTTTATCGGGTGTGATCCTATTCTAGTGAAAACAGTTCAGAAAAACGTTCCAGTATCAGTAAGTAAGTAAGTAAGTAAATAAATAAATAAATAAATAAATAAATAAATAAATAAATAAATAAATAAATAAATAAATAAATACATAAATAAATAAATAAATAAATAAATAAATAAATAAATAAATACATTTTTGCAGGATGCCCGCTGTAGGATATACACCTAACATTTAACCGGTGTGACCCTTTTCTGCAGGTAACTAACTAGGTATTGCGGATAGGACAATTTGTTAAGGGATGTCCGAGGGCTATTTAAGAGGACTCAATCCCTTACATTCGCATTAACGACTGAGGAAAACCTCGGAAAAAAACTTCAGTCAGGATTGCCGGTCTCGACGGGATTCGAGCCCGAGACCTCCCGAATCAGAGTCGAGTGCTTAGCGCTCGAGCCAACACTGTCGGTTTGTAAGTAAGTCAGTAAGCTAGTTTCTGTAAGTTTCATCTGGTACCAGAATCCAAACCTCATTTTTACAGAATCGTGTATCTTGAATACTATCGCGAATGCGACTATGTATATTACTAGGTAGCTTCGCAAACGCTTTTTCAGGCGCGTTGTTGGATGAGCGTAATTTTTTTAAAACAAAAAAGGCGTAAAATTGCTATTTTCATGAGAAATTATTTTTCGATTGCGCTCCAACTTCACACCAATAGATTAATTCATAAAATTAAGGTTCTGTAAGGAATTCAGTACAATCGGATAAAACATGTAGGTGTTATAAGTCGAAGAAAGTTTTTAAAAATCGAAAATAATCGTAAAATTGTGATTTTCATGAGAAAGAATTTTTTGATTGCGTAAAAAAAAGTGGCAGTTCTAAGTTCAGAGATTTCGAAGCCCTTTAGAAAATTTCATCGCAATTGGAGTATCAGTTTAGCCGGAATCGTGTTAAAAGACAAAAATACAAAAACATTCCAGATTTTTTCTCCAGTGTAGTGAAATGGAATCTTCGCTTCGCTCGCTACGCTCATCCAATCAAGTTGCAAGTAAAATGCGTTCTTTAATTTAACCATTTTACCGTAATTAAAGAGAAAATAAATTGTTAACATAAATAGAGAAATTATTATCTATATCCGTGAACATATTATAGAGCGAATATTTCTTACATATATCACTTTTCTGCCCGTCCGTCCGTCCGTCACGTCTCACGAAAATAACCAAACATGACTTGACTTTTGTGTTGACATTATGTTTTTCGACAAAAATTAAACAAAACGTTGTTTTGGTGACTCTTAGAGTTGGGAGGACTAGGCAACCCCCATCATAAAGTTGTAATAACTATATACTCGGCACATCCACTAACGGGTTTTGACTCCATACCATCAGAATATAAAAACCTAAATGAGCATACTAAATTTAAGAAAAAAATGAAATTGTTTCTCATGAAAAGATGTTTTTGTTCCGTGGGGGAGTTCAAATTGGCTTCTCAAAATCAAATCTAAAAACAAGGTTACGTCTGGAATTTTAATGATGAGCCCAATAATTTAGATTTTAATTTAATTTTCTGGTTTAAGTTAATCTCATATTTTTAAATGTTAATTACTGTGACAACTCAAATGTTCAACTCATTTACATATGTGAATGTATATGAACGAAAAGAGTATAATAAAGAAGAAGAAAAACTCAAGAGCAATCGTGGTTAAATAGCGATTAGTTTCACTCTCGTCTTTCGGCACTTCCTCCTTGTATATACGCGTGCTTGTAAATGAACGGTAGGACGGAAAGTATAGACACAACAAAATCAATAGGGTGCATTGCCCGATTATATATTATGCTCTTTGCAAAATAACCAACTCCTTCTACCCATTATCAAAGAGCTTATTTCGTTACCATTATATAAATAACTCGGTGGTTTTTTCCGCGAAAGTTTTTGATTATACTCCCTGATTTGCTGTTCCTGATTTTTGGCAAACCTCATATTCGTTTGAGTGGGATCGTCTAATATATCAGATTTTTCTTTTCGTTTTTCTTTTTTAATGTTTTTTTTTTCTTTTTTTTTCTTTTTTTTTCTTTCTTTGTCTTTTTCTTTCTTTTCTTTTCTTTTCATTCTACACCCTTTTTTATATATAATTCATTCATTAAATGCACATAATATTTTTTTTTTTTTGTTACCAAAATTGTTGTGTTTAAATGCATTGTTGTTGTAATGCTACTATTTCAAATATTTACGAAAATGTAGTTTATTGTTGTTTCTGCATCTATGTAATTAGATTTATTTAATTGTCCTCCTTTGTAAATCAGTTTTTATAACTGAATAGGATAGACGTTAAATAAATAAATAAAAAATAAATAAATAAATAAATAAATAAATAAATAAATAAATATATAAATAAATAAATAAATAAATAAATAAATAAATAAATAAATAAATAAATAAATAAATAAATAAATAAATAAATAAATAAATAAATAAAACGAAAACAAAGTAATGTTGTGTTTGTTAACGCAATGTGTAACGTAGATTCTTTGTACTGTTCACAAAGGAAAATGGCTTATTTTGTTCTTTTGAAATACGCACACAATGCAATGCACAACGCAATGTTTTTCAAAGCACAAACTAAAATCTGTTTGTTATTCCTTCATTTGAGTTAATTATTATTATTATTATAGTGGTTCTTTATTGTTCAAACAATCTCAGGTACATTTGCGTCCTGGTATACACAAGGCGGGGTAAGGCCCAAGCCCAACAAAAGTTTACATTATAACAGCGTGAAAACATAAGTATAGTACACATATTATTGTAGACAAATTAATCAAATTAACAAAATAATAATAAAGATGAGTGTGATAACAAAATCAATAAAAGTTTCTATCTATAAAACAAGCAATTGTATGGCAAAATCTTTTAAAGAGAGAGAGAGAGAGAGAGAGAGAGAGAGAGTGATTACTGCAAAAATCTTCTGACTATGTGGCACGTTTGAAGGATGACTGCTTTCTGCATGCTGATGTAGAGATTTGGAGAAAGACCCAGGCATTGTAGGCTGGCAGAGAGGGAAGATGGTATGACTCCAGTGGCTGAGATCACGATAGGCACGACAGTAACAGTTTTCATTTTCCAATATCTTGTTATTTCTTGACATAAATATTGATATTTTTCCACCTTAGTGTTCTCAGTGTTCTCAATATTTTTACTCATGGGGATAGCAATGTCAATTAGATATGTAATTCTGTTAGATTTATCGCATAAAATGATGTCCGGTTTGTTGTGGTCTAGGGTTTTGTCTGTTATAACCTGTTTATCCCAATACATTATAAATTCTGCATTTTCGATCACAGGTACAGGAGAATACTTGTAATAAGGAGGTGGATTGACAAGTAGATGTGCGTTCATTCCTAGATGTTGATAAACTATCTTTGCTACCTGATTATGCCTACTGAGATACCACGTGTTGGCAATTGAAGGACACCCAGCTATAACATGGTCTATTGTCTCCGTAAACGTTTTGCATTTTCTACACATATCATTGTCATTGGATTTGATGTTTGAATTTTTTATAGTTGTTGGTATTTATAAAACCTGATCTTGGATGGCGAACATAAATCCTTCGGTTTCAGCAAACAAATCTCCTTTGTGAATCCATCTAACTGATTTAACAATGTCAATATTTGGCTGCTGGATGCTTTTCGGGTACCTCCCATGAAGTGATTTAGTATTCCAGACATTCATCTTCATATTTAAATCTTCTATGTATATTTCTGGATGGAAAGAATCGTCATTTTAGCCTGAGGGAGTTATAGTTTTATCTCGGAGTTTAAGTTCTTGGTGATAATGGAATGTAGAATTAAGAAAGTATGATCTGAGTTTATGAACTTGCGAATAGCACAATGACCGAATATTTACCAATCCTCTTCCACCCTTTCCCCGTGGTATATATAACCTTTCAGAAGATGCTTTTGGGTGGTGAGTTCTGAAGAAGGTCATTTGTCTTCTTGTTAAACGATCTAGGTCCATCAAGTCCACATCTGACCACTTCACAATACCAAATGAAAAGGTCAAGATTGGTAAAGCCCATGCATTTAATGCCTTGATTTTATAGCTTCCTTTAACAATTTTATTTTAAGATAGTTTTAACTCTATGTTCATACTTTTGTTTAAATACATTTTTTAATTCCTTGTGGTTAAGAATAATGTTTTGCCTCATTCCTAGGTATTTGTATCTTTCTTCGCTATTGTTTATGTTTGGAATTTCTTGACCGACACCAATTTGGTAATTGTCAGTTTCTTGCAATTTTCCACTTTTCATATGCATTGAAGCACATTTATCTAATCCAAATTCCATATGAATGTCTTCACTGAATAATTTTACAATGTCAATTAAAATTTTGAGCTCTTCTTTTGATTTTCCATACATTTTAAAATCATCCATATACAGCAGATGTGTTATCCTTGTCATTATTTCTTTATAGGTAAGGCGATATCCAGCAATTGATTGATTAAGTAGCTCCGATACTGGGTTTAATGCGAGACAAAACCATAGAGGTCTAAGAGTGTCCCCCTGGAAGATTCCTCTCTTCATTGCCATATTTTCAATATTAACAGAATCTGAATTGGATTTTAGTATTACATTAATTCTCCATGAATTCATTAGATGCTTAAGCACCGTTATCAACTGTGGATTTACCTTATACAAATCAAGAACTTTGATTAACCAATCGTGCGGAACCCAATCAAATGCTTTTTTGTAGTCTATGTAAGCTACTGATAGATTCCTCTTTTTGTCATTTGCATGTTTTGTAACAATACTATCAATTATAAGCTGCTCTTTACATCCATATGCATTTTGTGTGCATCCTTTCTGTTCCCACGCTAAAATTTCATGTTCTGATAAATGTTCTGTTAATTTCAAGGTAAAGATTGATGTTAGAATTTTATAAATGGTTGGCAAGCAAGTGATGGGTCTATAATTTTTGGGGTCCGATCTGTCTCCTGTCTTGAATATCATATTGGTTATACCTTGAGTAAAGAATCCTGGAAACAAGTGATGGGTCGTGAAGTACTTGGTTAAAGAAATCCTTTAGTTTACAATGCACTGGCGTTAGTCTTTTCCACCAAAAGTTCTGTATTCCATCTACTCCAGGAGCTTTCCAATTATGAGTTATTATTATTATTATTATTATTATTATTATTATTATTTATTTGGTTTTGATCATGTACAAAACAAAGACATGCAGCCAGAAGAATATAATTAATTACATTGATCGTCTTCAGAGTATTTTTTCGCATATTATTTTGTTTAATTTCCATTTCCAAATTTCTTTCTTTCTAAAAGTGAAGAACAATGAACAAACATTCAAAACATTCTTCAACTGTTTTTCAAATAATATTATTTTGACATAGAACTTGCTTATTCAAATTGGTAAACTTAGTGTAAGGGGCAATGCTACGTCTAGCTCCCCTATATGCATAACTTTTATAACCTCTCCCAAATAGATAGATATCCGTAAACCTGGCACCTCCAACAAGGATAGTCAACGTTGGAACACATTATAGAAAAGTTGTGGGTTTATTTCCCTACTTTAAATCTTTCCGTCACCTGGCTTGATTTATCTGACTATCTGTAATATTCAAACTAGGAAATTTGATGTAAGAATTACTATACTGAAGAAAGGAATATGTTACGTATTTTTATCTTTATCAAAAACTCAAATGCCAAAATTGATGAGACAAAAACAGAAAAAAGAACACCTTATACGACTAATCAGTTTCACAATTCTGCAGCCATTGCGATTTTCGGATTTGCTCATGTGAAAATATATCCATTTTCCTTTCAACAACTTAGCTCTGAAACTGGTCGAATGTGCATGCTTACGATAAAAGTAAAAATACAAATGTATTGAGTTTTCTTGTACCTTTAACAAAAATTAGCACAAAATATGACTGTAATAAATACAATGTAAACTGTTTTAAGCTGTATAATATCATAACCTATTTTTTTTAACTGGCTGTTTGTTTTTGTTTTGAGCCCAGATAGTACAACTAAAATATAAGATAAGAAAATCACGAAGAACGCCGCATATTTCAATAACGAATAATAAACAACGAATTTTAAAAATATTTACCTCTGCGAGTTTATCTTGGTTGTAAAACTTGGTCGCGTTATCTGACAGGGGATGTCAGGCGGAAAATGTTTTTCATAATTTTATCGCGGGAAATATCGCAAGAGGTGCTTTGGAAAGTTAAATCGTGAAACTTTACCGACTGGGCTGTCATGTTTAACACGGGGTCGGCGAAACCGAGTTGTTGTCTCTGTGCCTGTCAGAATGATCGAGATAAACCTCTAATGTTGAGCTGTTATTCTAAATGCCATGTTTAGAGACGGCAATAACAGGGAATTTTCGCGGTCGGTTCCTTGAGACCGTAATCATCAGATTGACATGAAACGTTACACAGATATTGCGGACATGTATAAAAGTCACATATATTTTTAAATTGCACTATAGCAACAAAAAGTATTGAATTGGGACGTTTTGAAATAGTCAAACTTCTAAGTTTATCTATTGTTTATCCTTGTAACATTGAACAACAAGAAACGTCGTCGACGCTAGCAAATATTTTGCAAAAACACTTAAAATATATGTAGAAATCTCGTGCCGCGAAGAGCCTTGCTGAAGCACGTGACACTAACACGGCACATGTAGTTGGTTCTCCCACAAGTGATCCTTGCACAGAGAAGGGAAATGTCTCACTGGGCAGTCTTTGGGGGCGGGCGGTCAGGTCTTCCAACTCGGAAAGAAAAAACACGCGGCCCTGGATGATGCGCGCGCACACGTTAAAATCAGTGACATCAGTGAAATCAGTGAGTGTGTTTCGTTTTTTTCTAATTAATCCACTATTACATTAATTGTATCTCGTAGGAAACCTACCCAGGGTGCAATGCATACCCTCTTCAAGTGTCTAACTAGGTACATTGGAGGTTGGACAATTGTGAAGGGAAGTCCCAGGGCTGTTTAAGAAGACTCAATCCCTATCATTCGCATTAACAACTGAGGAAAACCTCGGAAAAAACTTTCAGTCAGGATTGCCGGTCTCGACGGCATTTGGAACCGGGACTTTTCAAAACAGAGTCGAGCGCTTAACGCTCCAGGAAACACTGTCGGTTATAACATTTGTTTATTCACTTGTTTATTTATTTTGTACACACATTGCAACAGAACATGTGTCCCACAAAATGCAATTATCATAAACAAAAACAATACTGTACAAATAAAATTATAAACATACAAACTAATTACACAGTGTCCACGAGCTGGAGCATTGATATATGAATGTGTGTATGTGTGAGTGAAGTTGTTTATCAATTGTTTCTTGAACTAGAATTCAGAAACGTGAATATCACCAATTTGCAAATATAAATTAGACCTATTCAATGGCAAACGGTTGAAGTAGACTGCAACCCCATTAAACAGGAATATTTATGGACGTTGATCTAAATCATGCAAAAAAAATATTTCGATAGAAAGATGTACCTACATGCTAGACAATCAAGCATATTATATTTCTACAAACAAAACTCTAACGGGCTTCAAGAAGAACGACACAATAATGGCAATTAAAACTAGGAAAACGCTTAAGTCCCGCCGCGTTGTTGGATGAGCGTATATGGTGCATTGAGATGCCATGTGTTACGCGGATTTTCTGTTGTTCTGTGAAAAAATCATTACTTAGTCGAAGATTTTTTTTAATTAAATTAAATAAAATAAAAATTAACTTAATTTTTATAATTAAATTAAATAAAATAAAAAATTAACTTAATAATTGTTTTAATTAATCGTAATTTTTTTAAAAGAAAAAAATCGTAAAATTGCAATTTGCATAAGAAATAATTATTCGATTGCGCTCAAATTTAACACGAATATATTAATTCATAATATTAAGGTTCTGTGAAAAAATCATTACAATAGGATAAAGCATGTAGGTGTTATAAGTCAAAGAAATTTTTTAAAAATCGAAAAAAATCGTAAAATTGCGTTTTTTATGAGAAAAATTTCCCGATTGCGCTCAAAAACGTGGCAGTTCTAAGTTCAGAGATTTCGAAGGTCTCCATAAAATTTCATTGCAATCGGAGTATCGGTTTAGCCGGAATCGTGTTAACAAACACACAAAAATACAGAAAGAAAGAAAGAAAGAAAAAAAAAAAAAAAAAAAAACATTCCGGATTTTTTTCTCCAGTGTAGTGAAATGGAATCTTCGCTTCGCTCGCTACGCTCGCTACGCTCATCCAAAAATCAAACCAGGTACATTCTTAAGGGCGAATTTCAATTTGTTCTCTCAAGAATAATATATTTTTACACGCTGTATTTTCTCTTTATTTTTTGTGTGGTGAAACTAAGGGGATATTTCATACATCTCTTCACTTTATGCGTTCTTTCATGCGTAATAACAGCTGCAAGGAAGATTTTTTTTTAAGAAGCAGGGACTTTAACCAGTGGACCAAAAAGATTTGAATGCGTAGATTCACCACAAGTAAAGCGTATTTAATGAACCATTATTTATTTTAACTTGTTTTTTCCCTCTTAAGTGCCTAACACACATTGTTCACCAGACTAACATGATAGTGAAATACGAATTAAACAGTGAATTACAAAATGGAAGTCCTTAATGAATGCACAGAAGAAGACAAACTTAACTTATACTTTATACTTTAACTTTTATATATTGAATAATTTTAGGTTCTAGGGATTGTAGCATATGTGTAGCTTATTATCAGGGGTTCAGAATCAGAGTGGACCATCCATTATTTGCGGGGATTAAATGCTTATCTGTATTATATGTCACATATGTGCGAGGGGTTAACGACCAAAAAAAATCAGTGTACACTTAGGAAAAATGTAAAAAAAAAAATCAATAAAAATCAAAAAATCAATATAGTGAACAAAAAATCAAAAAATCATGAAAAAATCAAAAAATCACAAAAAATCATAAAAAATCAAAAAAATCACAAAAAATCATTCTTTGTTTTAAAAAAATCACTGATTTTTTAAAAATCACACAAAAATCAAAACGATTTAAAAAATCACAAAATCAAACAAAAATCTCAATTCGCAAAAAATCACAAAAATCAGATAAAATCCTAAAAATCACGGAAATCAATATAGATCAGTGAAATTTCTAAAAAAAAATCACAGAAAATCATGATGATTAAAAAATAAAACCAGAAAATCACAGCAAATTGAAATGGTAAAGAAATCATCGGAAATCACGAAACCAAATAAAAATCGATAACAATCTAAAAATCACGGAAATTTACAAAACATGCGGCATTCGTGTTGGATCGAAGTCGAGATCAAAGGAGCCATATTTGCGTTTTTGTGAGTATATTTGAACTACACGGCGATACAATGTTTGGCGGCGTACACGGCTGGATAATATGATTCCACTGCCAAGGCCGTGCGCGGGCCAGTGTACACGTGCAACCCTTCTCGCTACAGTAACACACTGGGCCTTTGTTTCTGCCGAGATTTCGACTTCTACTGCGATTTTGCGGATTGGCTGTATCGGACAGTCTGAGGGCACAGCTTTCATTAGTGCACGGGCTTTGTGCTGTGGAGGTGGTTGCTGTTTTCTTGCTCACGATGAAGACAAATAAAGATGAGATAGGGTTGAAGAACCATCTGCGACACCACTAACTTACTACTAACTAACGAATCATCAAAACAAACACCAAAATAAAAAAAAATCATTTGAGATAAAAAATCACAAAAAATCAAGACATCATAAAAAATAAAATAAAATCACCGAAATCAAAAATCAAGGAAAAATCAAGGAAAAGTCGAAAAAAATCACAAAAAATCACCAAAAATCATAAAAAAATCACGAACATCATAAAAAATCATAAAAAAACACAAAATCAAAAAAAATCAATTCTGATTTCGAAATCAAAAATCAGTGTACACTAAAATGCTGAGTTGTCAACCCTCGCATATGTGCACTCTAGTGACAGTAGTATTGTTATGTTTATAAACTGTATCATTTGAACTCTAAAAACTAAAGTGACAGCATATCGAACAGCATAATACTACTGTCATTGAAAGCGCAATATGTTACATTATTTACATTAAATAAATTTAAAAAATGGAAAAATACCAACTTTTGGTCCCCCAACCAACACAAATTTACCAAGAATACAAAAACAACAAAATAGACTAATAACTTTGATAGAGTTGCTGAAATGATTATATTTTTAAAAGTTTCCAAATGACATTTTATTGTTATATATGATGAAAGTTGCATTCCATTCCAATATTAACAGTTTCTTTAAACCTGAATTATACGAATAATTTTCAACTTTAATTAACTCAAATTATCTACACTCTACAGGAGGAAATTGTGTGGGTTGGCCAATTTCTAATTAACCTTTCTTAAAACATATGTTAAACCGTATCTCTTGTGGGTTGTGTCTTAATTATCCCCAAAACCTAACCCCTTCACCGACTACGAGTCGATGTTAACATAAATCATACGTTGATAACCTCTAATCTCATATCTTCTTTCATATTAAGAATAATTAAAATAAAAGAGAACATGGCAGGCCTAGAAGTGAGAAACGAACACACACCCCAAAATTAATAAACCCCTTTTTCGATTTGGGTTTTAAAAGTTTTATAGGTTTTAATGAAATGAAATTTCAGGATTTTTTTAAACATCAGCTTTTTCCCATTTACTTAGGGAAAAAAACAAGGAACTTTAACAAAATCACGATGCAAAATTTTTAATTCTAAATGATATTTTTTGTAGGCCTATGCGGAAGTTTTTTTTTTATTTTTAAGTCCATTGTCATTATGGTTTTTTATTATGAGGGAAATGTTTTTATTTTTTGTTTAACATAATGATTTTTAAAGCGAATTTATTTTTTTAAAATCAGTTTTTACATTCACGTAAATGGTTTTTTTTAAAATTTTGAAAACCCGTTTTTCATTTAAAAAATTATTTTCCGATAGGAGGTTTTTGCAATTGATGAGATACGAACCGCAAAAAAAAAAAGTAAAAAAAAAAACAATTTGAAATGAAATATATTTTTTTAGACGGATTGTGCAACCGCAGCGTACATCGGCGGTTCCCCGGAGGCAGTTTTAACAATGTGCAACCGCAACGCACACGACGGTTCCCCCGGAGGCATGTTTTTAAAAATGTGCAACCGCCCCAAAGCTACACGGGGCGGTTCCCTGGAGGGGTGTTTTAACAATGTGCAAAAGCAACGCTACATCGGACGGTTCCCCTCGAGGCATGTTTTAACAATGTGCAACCGCAACGCTACATCGGACGGTTCCCCTGGAGGCATGTTTTAACAATGTGCAACCGCAGCCAATGGACATAGGATACCTAACCTCACTCCGTTTTCATTGTGGTTTTTAGTCGGAAACGGGATGTTGTTCCTGTCTGTATAATGTTTTTTAATTAATTGTAGGTTGCAATGTTAACCAACATTATTTAATATGGTTGTATACGTTGACGTAGATGGCTCAAGGGTGAATTCTCATTTGTTCTTCCGATAATAACATATTTTAACACACTTTGTTTTCGTTTGTTTGTGGTAGAACCCCAGTTCAAAAATTAATATAAATTGTGAAGGATAACATACATCTCGCGCTTTATGCGTTCTTTCATTAGTAATAATAGCTGTAAACAACTTTTATGTTTGATCTCTGGAAAGTAATAACAAAAAGTTTCATTATCTTTAACAGACTACGGAAATTCTCTGTGAGTTATTTGTCATTCTAATAGCAAATGGAGATACTGAATCGTATAAAATAACTCTTCATTATCTTTTATTGTTGTCAAACCATATTTTGGAAATATTATTAAAGTTTAACAAATTTTGCAATTTCCTACGTTAAAAAATTATACAATTATCACTTAAGATTCTTTATAAAAATGAATTAAGAAACAATATTACGAAATATGTTTATAGATTACTTTAGATCAACCGTTACCCGGTAAAACCAGATAGTTGAGCGCTTAAACTCGTCTCCGCGCCAGCCTCAGCGACTCCACTTAAAATAAAAATATGATTATGTCGATTGTCGAGTGTGGTGGCTTATGAATTTATGATGAAAGGAAATTCGAAATCTCGTAAAATTATCAGTAACAAGATTAGATTTTGTAAACCGTTTAAATTGATTGCGCTATTATGTACGAGAATATTTGGGGAAAAAAATTTAGCAATTTCACGGTCTTTGTCATTTCCTCTCGCTTTTGTCAAGAGATCTGCCAACGACAAGAAGTTTCAATGATGCAAACTTGGCAATTTCCTACCTCTTTATCCGAAGCCACGTTACGATATGGCACGTTTAAAGTACAAAGACACTTCTTCAAATTGGAAATACGAAAAACTGTGTTTTTATGTGCGCTATATACTTTGGATAAGGTGGTTCTCATATTATTTCGCTAGCGTATGACTTGAAGCGAACCTAGCAATCCCGGAGTAGCGAACACATGTAGCATGTACGTTGATTTATTATTCAGACATTTTTTTAAGCTTCGAAAGTCTAGGAAATAATAAGAGCCTCACTAAAATTGTAAAATGCTGTTTCATTCCTTTTACTTTTCGTAGTACTCCGAAAGTGGAAACTTAACAAATATGGGTCTTTTGTTATAAATTCGTGGAATTTCAATTTCGAGATTGTGCACTTACGGGATTTTGATACAGACAAGTTGTCGTCACAATATTGTTTGTTTTGAGGAGTATTTATAAAACTTGCACATTATGTAAAATAGTTTGTAAATACACCCTAAGGAAAAATGTTCTATTTAATTTAAACATAATAATGTAAAAAATTCCGTTATATTATAAAACCCATCAAAATTGTGAAAATTGCTAGAATTATATAGAGTTATTGTTTAAAAACACGTAGGCCTAGGGGCTTGTTTACATATAATGTATCTCCAATAATTGGCGATTTGTAACGGTTGTCTTTTATAATGATACTTAGAAAATAATCGACCCGTTCGTTTAAACCATTTACTTTCCATAATAATTCAATTTTACACAATTAATCGACTGGATTACACAATCACTTGTCCTTTCGTCTTGTAACATAACTAAAGTAAGACGATACCTCTTTGAAATTTTGGGCCATGACAACTTGATTAACTTGGGTATAAATTTGGTTCTAGAGATGGGGGGGAATTAACGAATTATTTTACCGAATTACCTAACGTTTAGAAGGAGAAGTAAGTAAGCCCGTGACTAATGTAAATCACAAATTTTCTAGTAGCTGCGTGGGATATTTACGTATGCGCGACGAGTGCTAAGCTGTAATGGATGTGTTGAAGGGGAGGAGAGAGAAAAGGGGGAGAGAGAGAGAGAGGGAGAGAGAGAGGAGAGAGAGAGAGAGAGAGAGAGAGAGAGTTTTCAGGAGGGAAATGAGACCATCAGGGGAGATGCCATAAATCATATATACATTTTGACACCAGGGCTAAAAAACATTTCTCGCAGCATGCTTGTCTGAACATTTACGATATATACGGCATACGGAGATAGGTTACAGATACTAACAAGCCATTTAATTTTAACTTCAACAAACTTATTTGTTCATTATATTTTTATCAATTAACTAGGGAAACGCCAAAGTCGTTTTTAAACGAGTGAGTGAGCCATGTGTATAGTACCCGCTATAATTCCCCATACTGGACAAGATGCAGCCTTGGGTATATGGTAGGACATGGGAGTTTCCCGGGTACTCAACATTTGGCTCACTCGCTCGTTTAACGACTTTGGCGTTTCCCTAGTTATTTAAATTGAACATTTTAAATGCGAAACGTGTTCGAAACGTAAAAGTGTGAACCATTACCAAATTTCCAAGATAAAACAAAATCACCTCATTTTTATTTCCCATTTAGCAACCCTAAAAAATAATATGTGGGTGTAAAAATATAAAAAAGTTCCAATTATCGGGCATCGAACCCCAACCCTCCGTGCGGTAGGCTAAATGCTTACCAATAGGCCATGCTAGCCACGTACATCTCGTCCTGCTAGCTGCTACTAAACAAATTCTATCGATAATTTTAAAAATCACATTTGTATTTATATAGTAGGATTAAATCGCAATGGATCTAGCTGATTTTAACAGTTGTCAGTAAACACGTACCGGATGTCTGTTTAAAATTTCAGCGCAATCTGTTCAGCGGTTCGGCTGATTTTCGACGTACAGACAGACAGACAGAATCACCCGAATGAGAGCCGTTTGAGTTGAATGGAGACACTTGGTCGCTCCGCTCCCTCGTTAAAACTAGGGAAACGCCAAAGTCGTTGTTAAACGAGTTAGCCAAGTGTTTTGACTTCCAAAACCGGACCGTCTGGTCACCTTACAGGAACTCACTCTGCTTGCCACAATAATTATTTAAATTGAACATTCAAAATGCGAATCGTATTCAAAACGTATTAGCGTGAAACATTAACAAATTTCGAAGGTAAAACAAATCACCTAATTTTTTTCCCCCATTTAACACCCTCAAAAATAATATGTGGGTGTTAAAATATAAAAAAAGTTAGAACTGGTGGGTATCGAACCCCATCCATCCGTGCGGTAGGCTAAATGGTTACCACTAGGCCATGCAGGCCACGTCAATCTCGTCCCGCTAACTGCTACGAAACAAATGCCATTGATATTATTAAAAATCACATTTTTATTTATTGTAGGCTTAAATTACAATGGATCAAGCTGATTTTGTTAACAGTTCTCAGTAAACGTGTACCGGATGTCTGTTTAAAATTTCAGCGCAATCTGTTCAGCGGTTCGGCTGATTTTCGACGTACAGACAGACAGAATCACAGAATGAGAGCCGTTTGAGTTGAATGGAGACACTCAGTCGCTCCGCTCCCTCGTTTAACTAGGGAAACGCCAAAGTCGTTGTTAAACGAGTGAGTGAGCCAAGTGTTGAGTACCCGGGAACATCCCCTTTCCTCCCCTATACCTAAGGATCTAGCCCAGTATGAGGAATGATACCGGGTACTCAACACATGGCTCACTCACTCGTTTAACAACGACTTAGGCGTTTCCCTAGTTATATAAATTGAACATTTGAAATGCGAATCGTATTCAAAACGTAACGTCCAAGATAAAACAAAATCACCTAAGTTTTATTTCCCATTTAACACCCCTCCAAAATATAATGTGGGTGTAAAAATATAAAAAAGTTCGAGCTAACGGGTATCGAACCCCAACCCTCCGTGCGGTAGACTTAATGCTTACCAATAGCCATGCAAGCCACGTAGATGTGGTCCCGCTAGCTGCTACTAAACAAATGCTATCGATATTTTAAAAATCACATTTTTTATTTATTGTAGGATTAAATCGCAATGGATCTAGCTGATTTTGTTAGCAGTTCTCAGTAAACTCGTACTGGATGTCTGTTTAAAATTTCAGCCCAATCTGTTCAGCGGTTCGGCTGATTTTCGACGTACAGACAGACAGACAGAATCACAGAATGAGATCCGTTCGAGTTGAATGGAGACACTCGGTCGCTCCGCTCCCTCGTTTAATTACTGGCTACTGCAATGTTATTTTCAATTCCTTAATTGTATTATCGACGGTAAAGATTTCCACCAGTGTATATACAATATATAAATGAAATTTAGTTTCACAACTTTGCAAAATTGTAAATACATTATTTATTTTCCTGATGCCAAGAAGATATGTTAAAAAACGTCTTTCGCTCCGTTAAAAACTTACTGTTATTACCGGAGGTACGCGTGCACTCACAAGTAGGGAGCAAACATAACTTTCAAATTTTTTGGGGGTTTAAGAACACAAGA
>JAMZAV010006586.1:0-35524 GCA_024449915.1 Sweltsa coloradensis
TTTGGGAAAAATTTTTTTTTCCCTTGCGGCTTGCTCACGCTGGTCACCAAAGGGATTTACCAAACCCTAAAACCACCCCCTTTCTTACTTCATGATAAAAAAACTATTTACTACATGAATTTAGAGTGTTACGTTTTCATTTGCAAGTCGAGATTGCGTTTTTTTTGTTTTGAAAAATATTATATTCTTTTTTTAAAAATGCGTTGTGTGTTAAAAAAATTTTTCTATGTGTACAAAACTATGTTTAATTTAAATATAATCGAGATAAAACCCCATTTCCGTTTGCCCTTGTGTAATTTTTTTACGGAAATTACTCTCAGACACGTGTGAGAAATACTCGTCAAATTTAAATTTATTCTCCATATTTAAAAAAATAACGCTATTTTATCTTTAAAAAAAAATAATAATTAAATTTGGGGTCCCGATATTATTAAAAATATAGGTCGATCCTTAATTTTTATGCTTCTAGGCCCCATCGTTTTGAATTTTTTAGATTTTTATTAAAACCCTTACACAATCAAAAAATTAGATAAAAAGTCCAAGATATATACCTTTCCCAGATTTGCGCAAGCTTGTACATAAACAAAGGGCCCTACACTGCATGGCCCTCATATATTCTTTAAAAGCTTAGAAAAAATCGAAGTTGAAATAACTAATTTAAATTTTTGAAAAATTTCACATTTTTTGAACATTTTTGAAAATAGTTGATTCGAGAACACTTCAGGAAAAATAAATAAAAAAATAAAAAAATTTTTTTAGAGTTACCCACTCATTTATAATGATTTTCAGGGGGGGGACTTAAATAAAAGCGAAAAACCCAAACCCGCAGGCCCCGACGCAATCGACGAGTGGCGAAACCCAACCCAAAAAGATCGATTTTTTTAATTTGCAAATATGCAATCGTGGTATGGACAGTGGAACACCCCGAATCAACGCCAAAAAAAAGGGCCGTTTCAGAAAAAACTCTGAAATTTATTATGTCTTCGTTGCTAGGATGGCCCCAAAAGTCACCGTTTACAAACTCCTAAGCAAAAACTGGGGGCTGAAGTCCAAATCAGAAGTTAAAAAACTTCGACTTTAGGGGGAATCGAACCGGACTTTGCTTGGAAGCAGATACGCTAACCACAAGACCAACGACCCAACAAGTTTTGGTAAAGTAGTTTAACGGTGATATTGTAATTGTGTTCTGCGTTGTCCATTCTTTTTTTTTAAAACCCCACTGTTTTTATGTTTGACTTATTGGGGAGGGGAAATGTCAGTGAGTGAGTAGGTAGGAGTGAGTAGATGAGTGATTTGAGGGTGAGTGATGAGTGAGGAGTGGTGATTGAGTGGGGGAGTGAGTGAGGATTTGTGAGTAAAATTGTTGGTGAGGATGAGTGAGTGAGTGGGGATGAGTGAGTGATGAGTGAGTGAGTGAGTTCGCTCTAAAGGGCTGAACGGCTAAAACAGTTTGTGCTGAATTTAAAACAGACACCCGGGAAACCGGCTTAGGATGCAGTTAACATTTTGAGCAAAATCCGTTACTCACAAGAAATAATAAATTGAAGAAATGCTGACAAATTCACATTTTCACAAATCTTTTTCGTCAAATCATGTTTGCATGCAGTGAATTATACGCTTCGAGGGTGACAGGTACACAAGTACTATGGGAAGATCTCGCTCTGTCGTCCTCGCATTCATAATGGAACACTTACAATATTAACTGTAAGAAGCATTCATTTTTAAAAGAAATTAAATAATTTAAAAATATGGGCTTATGTGAGCAACACATAAAAAAGCTTTTATCATTTTCTTTAAGAGTCACGCAAAAATTTCCAAAAAGTGGGGTCTAAAAGGGCCCCTAACAATCGTGCAAATCGTAAGAAAGCAAAAAAATTTGTGAATTTACTAATAGCCAAAAGGAATCCAAAATCGATGGCCCCAATTTGAGTTCCTGAATTTTCTTTTTTAATTTGAATTAAAAAAATTAAATTTGTTTAAATTTAAACCAAAATTTTTTTTTTAAAGGGAACAACACAGTGGGACATTGGTTCAAATGAAAGCTTATTTTACGGAGAATGAATAAATGAAAAAATATTTTAAAATTTTTTTAATTAATCATCTAATTAATAATTTTAGTAATATTTTACCCCCTTTCGATTTATGTATAATTATGTCACCAAAAATTTCTACAGTTGTCATACAATTTCACCCCTTTACTAAATAAGCCAATAAATCCAAATTTTGAGGGCCCCCAAAAAAAATTCCTTCAACTCTCAGATAAGGATTAATAAAATTAAAAATTTAAATTTAAACCCATTAAATGTTGACATCACAAACACAGTAAACGATGTATAAAAATAACAAAACAAAAATAAAAAAAGAGAAAAGTGATGGCCCCAAGGTCGGGTTCTTATCACTTCCCCTTATTTCAGTTATTCAATTAACGGAAATTTAATAAAAAAAATAAAATTAATGTACAAAATAAACACAGCATAGTGACTTGGGGTATAAAAATAAAGCTTTTTTCACGAGTAAATAATTGTAAAAAAATATTATTATTTATTAATTAATCTCCAATTAATACATTTTAAAAAATTATACCACTTTTAAATTTTGATAGTTTGTTTTTCCAAAAACTTTACCGTTTGTCAAAAAAATTTCCCCATTTTAAATTTAACATAATCCAAATTAACCCCAAATTTGAGGGCCCCCAAACGAAATTCTGAAACTCCCAGATTAAGGATTAAGAAATTGAGAATGAGCTAGATTCCCTTAAAATGTCTTAACATTCAATTATGCGTACGATTTAAGTTGTGTATTAAAAAAAAATTGATCCAAAAACCTAAAAAAATGATTGTCCAAACTAAATTTACTTAATTATTATTAATTTAATTAAAGGGAAATTTAAATTTTATTTTTTTTCAATCAAATGTGTAGATGATCAAACATAGTCGACTTGGGAACCAAAGAAAGTTTTTTTATGAAAAATTAAAATGTGAAAAAAATATATTTAGTTAATTTATTAATCATCTAAAATTAAATTTAAAATCTAATTTAAACAAACTAGTAAAATTTTTTCCACTTTGGTTATGTAAGGTCAAAAAATCTACCGATTGTCATAAAATCTTACCCCTTACTTACACGATGTCAAAAAATAAAAAAAAAATAAAACTAGCACCCCAAAAAAAATTCTTGTAACTTAATTTTATTAAAAAATGAAACAAGATTAGGTTCAGTGCCACGTCAATGGTGTATAAATAAAAGCCAATTTTATGGTAATAAGAACTTACAAAATTTAAATTTCACTTTAATTTAATGTAATTAAAAGGATAGCATTTAATAAACATATGCCTTGTAAAATTCTTCAAGTTCAATTTCCTACAATTTGGGTATTTTTTAATACCCATTGACTGTGGGCCCTGAACTAGCTAATTCTAAAATTTATTATTTAAAAAAGTAAGTTAAAAAATTTCGTTTGGGGCTATAAATTTTTGTTTATTTTTTTTACATCGTTAAGTAAAGTGGTAAGATTTTTTGACAATCGGTGGAGTTTTTGATACCTATACAAACCAAAGTGGTAAAATTTTATGATTGTAAATTTAAATTATATATTAATTTATTAATTAGATGATTTAAACAATTAACTAATATTTTTTTTACATTTTAATTATTATTAAAAAAAATTTTTATTTGGTTCTCAAATCGACTATGTTGTGATCATCTACACATTTTATTTTAAATAAAATAATTAATTCCTTAATTCAATTAATAATTAAATGAAATTCAGTTGGGCCAATCAATTTAGGGTTTTTTGTTATATTGTTTTAATACTACAATGTCAATCGTAGGGATAATTGAATGTTAAGACAATTTTAAGGGGAAACTAGCCATTCCAATTTTATTTTTCCCTTTAAACTGGGAGTTGCAGGAATTTCGTTTGGGGCCATCAAAATTTTTATTAAATTGGCATTTTGTTATTAAAGTGGTGAAATTTTTTGACAATCGGTAAAGTTTTTTGGGAAAACATAACTATACAAAAATCAAAAGTGGTATAATTTCTAAAATGTAATTAATTGGAGATTAATTAACAAAAGAAAAAATTTTTTTACACATTATTACTCGGAAATAACTTCATTTTATCCCCAAATCGAATGCGTGTTTTTTGACATTAATTTTGTATTTTTTTTTGATTAATTGCGTAATTTAAAAAAACTGAAATTTAAGGGGGAAAATGATAAAACCCGACCTGAAACCTCACTTTTCTTTTTATTATCTTGTTCTGTTATTATTTTATACATCTTTTGACTTGGTTTGTGAATCAAACATTTTAAATGGATTAATCTATTTTTTTAATTTCATTAATCCATTAAACCATTTCTGAGAGTGAAGGGAATTTTTTTTGGGGGCCCTAAAAATTTTATTTATTGGATTATGTAGAAAGGGGTGAAATTGTATCAAACGTAGAATTTTAGGGTACATAATTTTACATAAATCGAAAAATGGTAAAATATTACTAAAATTCAATTAATTAGAGATAAATTAATAAATTTTTAAAAATTTTTTCTTCATTCTTCTCGTAAAAAAAGCTTTCATTTTATACCCAAGCGACTGTGTTTTCCCTTTAAAAATTTTTTGTTTGGTTAATTTAAAAATTAATTTTTTTTAATTCAAAATTTAAAAACAAAGTTACAGGAATCACTTAGGGCCATCGATTTTTTGGGTTCCTTGTGGTCTATTAGTAAATTCACAAATTTTTGCTTTCTTCACGATTTGCACGATTGTTTATATTGGGGGTTTTAGACCCCATAAAATAAATTTAGGCAATTGTTTATCGCACCGAATAGTGTTAAAAAAAAGGGAAAGCCATTTCCCGGCGCGTCCGCTCTGTTGGTCGTTGGAGGTGAAGCCTGTGTGGCAGGCGGAAGTGTTTCAATAACAAAGCATCACCTGACCTGGTGGAGTTGCCCAACCCAAATTTTTTTGACATCTCCCGGGGTGGTTTTCTGCCACTAAACCCGGAAATGGAAAACAAACAAAGAGGGGAACCTTGGGCAGTGGGGTAAAAAAATGTTGCTGCAGCTTGCTAGAATATAGCCATAGAGTCCGCCTCTTTGTATCGTCGCAGCATGCGATCTGTCCCTAGAAAATTGTCATTATTTAAAATGACGCTTTTTTAGCAAACGCATGCGACTGCTTAGGCGACGACGAATTCCCACCCTGATACGCTACCAAATTGGGGGGTTCACCGCTTTGCAACCCGCCCCGAAAGAGTTTCAATCTTGTAACCGGGGTTTTTTTTGGGCCTGATGTGGTCCCTGACCTACAAAAAAAAAACTACCCATCTGAAACCCGTTTGGTTAAAAAAGTGTCTCAAAAATCGTCGAAAACCTTCCGGTGGCTGGTAGGTAGTTAATTCGCCGCTGGGTAATAATAAGCAATGCGTGGCAGCAAAACAAAGCCCTTTCAAAATTTAAAAATTCCCATGCAAACTAAAAACTTTAAAAAGTATCCCTCAACGCGGCGGGCTTTTGCGTTTCCCTGTATTCATACTTGAAAGTTGGTGCGTAAAGTGAAAATGGGAAAAAAATAGGGCCCTAATTTTTAAAAATTCGGCCATGTTTTGCGCCCTCTTTTATTTTAGGGGTTTCCTGGGTAAATTTTCGATTTGCTCCATTTCCTTAAATGATCAGTAGGGTATGTCCGATCATCATCCCAAAATTTCATGCTTTATACAAAAATTGAAGAATTCCGTGGATATCTCCAGGTATGCCCCCTGACTTTAGTATCATACTCTCTTTCTTTTCACTTTTTTTAGTCAAAATATTGATTTTTGGTGAGAGGGTAGCAATTAATTTCGGAGTGGGTCCGGTATCGGGTAATTTTCGGGTTCGGGTACTAATTCACAATTATCTTCTCTTCGCAAAAATATAATAACTACAAGTTGATTCCTATTAACATTTTGATAATGATGTCGCTCGAAGGTTGATCGTGACCGACTTATTTGGACGGTGGTTAGATAATTGGATGAGCGTTAGCGAGCGAAGCGAGTAAAGCGAAGACTTCAATTTCACTGCCCCACCCCCAAAAAATTTAGCTCGGGTGTTTTTTTGGTTTGTTATTTGGTTGTTTTTCTGTCTGTTTTTACCTCTATACCAGGCAAACGGATATCCGATCTTGTGAAAATTGGAGGGGACCTTCGAATTCTCTGAACTTGGGAGGTGTATTTTTTTTTGGGTACAATCGAAGAAATATTTCTCATTAATTTCGTATTTTATACGTTTTTTCGATTTTTATTGCGATATTTTCGTGACTTTTGGGGGCCGATTCTGACCAAACGGGTGGGGCTACAAACGTTCATATTTTACATGTACATGAAGGTAAGGGTTTATGTATTGCTTATTGAAAGACAAAGTTGAAAAAGTTAGCCAGAATCCATAGAATAAAGGTTTTAATATGAGTTTTTTTTAAAGGTTTATAATAACAATTAACAAGTTACAATAGAAACTTGACAACCACCTTCTACAATGCTTCACAAAGCACTTGCAAAGGAAAAGTGGTCCCACGCAAACTAAAACCTTTTTTTTGTACAAAAAAGCTCATCCATCAACGCGGCGGGACTTTAGCGTTTTCCTAGTATAATATAATTGACCTCTGGTTCGTCCCCACTGTTTAAACGTCGGTAGACCTCGGCACCGAAAAGGGTTTGGGCCAGGCCTCGGAATCAAACACGTATATTGTATATTTTTTTATTACAGTATTAAATTTATGTTCAGAAAGTTCAACTATATCATGGAATAGCTCAGATCCCCACAATTTTTTATGAAAAATAAAAGTCAATTTGATGACAAAGTATCGATGCAACATCGCCTTTTTTTCACCAGGTGATAAACATATTTGAATACACATTTATAATTTGTTAGTGCAACGAAAAGTAGAGAACTAAAGGATGTGAGACATTTGTTAAAGAAAATAAATCAGGTGACAATTCTACGACAACAACAACTCATCGCAAGGGCATCTTTCTTCTGGAGCTCTTTGTGTTTTTGAATGTGTGGTACACTACATATCCTTGTAATGGCGGCTCTTTATGTGTCGACATGTTTTGAATGGTGGTTTTTGGTTTCTATTTATGTCCATATCAACCCTCCTTTAGAAATATCGAACAATTTTAAAGGAAAGCCTTTTTTACTTTCATAAGAAAACCTTTTTTATAAGTTGGGCTGTAGCTGACGGGGGGGTAGGCTTTATAGGCCGCAATCCCACCCTAGCCTCTGGCCTGCCACTGGGATAGGCAATCCAAGAACACGAGAGTAAAATTTTTCAATTCAAAAAATACAGATAAGATATTTACGTATTTCGTACGGTTTGTTTAAAATAGTAGGCCTTTGCCACAATTGGGGACTACACTGCATATAGGGGATGTTCGGAGGGTTAGCTTGTTTTTAAAATTAAGGCATTGCATGGGCTTTAAAATACTACTTTTATCTGGATCTGCTAGGTGCTACTTAAATTCAGGTGACATTGTGCAAAAGATCAACTACAACAGTGGTCCCAACCCTTTAGAGAACTTACTAATCTTATGAGTCAAACCCTGAAGCAGTGTGATTAAAAATCCCCCACATCCCCTTTCTTTTAAGGAAAACAAAAAAAGAAAATGCAAATGGTAAAATAAACATGGAGAAATACCTTTAAAATAGTTGTATAAAAATACGTAAAAAGCAAATATTTAATAGCAAGGCCAACACAAAGAGAATACACGTAATTTTGAGTCTAATTACAAAACTAAGATCTGTTTCAATATTTTCAACTTTTTTTTAGTCTTTATGGACTAGAGCCTAGGAACGAAATCTTGAACTTCTTCGGAGGCAAAAGGGTGCCTCTCCGGGAAAAAGGGTTGGTAAAAGGGCCCGGCATTATTCTTTTGGCGACCTGCTCAAGGATTTGGGGCGGAAAGTCCCGTGTCGTTTTTTCCCTCTACTTGAACGAGTTTTTTGGGGTAACCCGGGTACCATCTTGTTGTTTTGGGGATAAAATTTCCCCTTTTGTGTTGAAGAAGTACGGTGCTTGTTATGTGTGTTTCATAGTCCAATAAAGTGAGGGGGGTTTAAAAGCCTCTTATTTTGGTCTTAGAAGCTTGGGTTTCTTGCGTACGGGGTTCCTTTGTTTTACGAGATATAACGGGCCCTAATTTTTGGTGACGTGCCTAATTCCCTCTTCCGGCGGTGATTGTATCAAACGGATTGTCCTTCATCTAGGTCCAACTATCGACGGCTGCCCGATCGTAGTGTTGCTTTTTTTTTTTCACGTCTGGCCTCAAGTTTCTGGGGGTATATCTGGAATAACTTTGGGAAAAGCATTGGGTTTAGAAATCGGAAGGGTGTTCGTGTAGTTTTTGACATAGCTTGCATGGACTGCACTGGTATCTTGTTTGGGAAGAAACGTTGCCCCAAGAGGGCTACTGGAGATCGCTACTTCTTTTAGTGTCTTCTTGCCCAGTTCTTCGCTATTTTGACGCAGTCGGCGTGACCATTTTGCTTGGCTGGATAGGTGACACGTAACGTGTTGGTTTTCCGTATTGCAGAAATGTTTGAATTCCAAGTGGGTACTGGGGCCATTGTTGATATCTATGCATGGATCCCGTGAGTTGTAAAGGGTTTTTCTTAAAAATTTGATACGGTATGACTTGTTGTGTCGGCTAGTTCTAATTTTCCAAAAAGGGTGGAATTTGATCACTGTTACAAATGTTTTTGTCCCAATGAAAAAAATCAGTAACACGATCGACCATGGAAAGTAGGAAGGGGTATATAGAAAAGTTTCCTTTTTTGCTGAAAGGGCGCTGCTTCCTGGCATTGGTGCGGGTTTCAACACTTTTGAATATCTTCCTTCTCCCCAATCCAAATACGGTCTGCGAGCACGGCGCAAGCGCTTCTTTACCTGCAGGCTTGAGTGTTTCTTTCAAGGTTTTTCTTTCTTCTTTAAACGGGGAATTATAACTTGGTTGCCCTTGACACATTCCCTCCCTAGCGACGAGTAGACGGCCCCGTCGGGGCCCGGGGTAAAATTTGGGCCCCAGAGCATGGCCTGCTAATCGTAAAAGGCATTCAAGAGAAAAAGTCCCCCTTGCAAACATCAGCTGTAAGGGGGATATATTACCCCCAACCTAGAGGCAGCTCTGGCAATCGTGTGGGGGCCCTTGCCCCCTTCCCCTTTTGACGCCCCCCGGCACGATAAAGACACAACGAACGATGCAAAGACGATGAGACCGCGACGTGAAAACCCCCCTTCCCTCCCCTTCCCCGTGGCTGGTTCTGACCAGCATGGGCCCCCCTCCCCCCCCCCCCCTAGGCTAGAGGGGTGCATTATACCAAAAACTTTTGACGCGTCCTTAATCCAAAAAAACAAAACAAAAACGAGTAGATCGCGAACGCCCGAAAGCATAAAGGGGCAAGGAAGATCTTTTTTGCCCTGCGGCCACCTTGGAAAATATTCCGCAGAGCCTGCAGTGTCGGATCTTGCTTCGGGGCTCCCTTTGTCGTTTCGATTTTGTATACTGAGTATGTGACTCATTTGCGTATCGTGCAAGGTCTCGTATAACGCACTTTTTTTTTTTGACGTGATAATATCTGTACGTCATGTTGCCAGCGCACTTTCGGTGGTCGGAGGGAGCTCGCGATAGGTAATCTGCGAGTACTACTGCTCCTTTTTGTATGTGATTTTGAGTTAAAACGTTTTAGTCGCTCACATAGTTGTAGTCCGTCCCGGGCACTAAAATGGTTTTTTAGGATAGTCTCCAGGGGTTTTTGTGGTCTTTCTACTGTAATATTTTACACCCCAAACTAGATTTGGGGAAAACCTTTCGCAACCCCCACTATCCCAACATTTTCGTTCTTTTTCGCAAAACGTTGCTCTGGGGCTGAAATTTTCTGGAAGCGAAGGCTAGGGTTGTCCTTCCTCATAAGAGCTGCTCCTAATTTTATGCTGTGGCATCACCGGTATGCTACTGTTTGGGGTATCGAAATATCTGGTGTTGGAGTGAAGATCTTTTTTCTTGTTAGCGCCCAAAGCTTTGTTTCAGTCTTGTCCAGATCCATTCATCCTTAATACGATCTGTTTTAGGGGTTCCAAATGTCATTTAAAATGGGGATAATTTTACCAGGTATGTGAAAAAACCCAAAAGAAATTTTGGACTTCTTTACATTAGTGGGTTTTGGTGCACACGACTGCAGCCAATTTGACTAAATCATTAAGTCCTGCACTCGTAAGCAAATCCCCCATTACAAACACTTTTCTTTTTGTAAGGGAAAATTTATTTCTTTTTTAATTAAATCTTTTTCCTGCATTGAGAAGTAATTTTTTAAAATTTTTGATCGTGGTCTTTACTTGCGGTTTCGAGATCGTCACCGCATCCTATACCAGAATATCGTCTGCGATGATTTTACACCTTTAAAAACCATAAAGCCTTCGTGAAGTCTCTTTGGAATTTTCACTAGTTTTGTGGCAATACCAAAGGGTGTCAAATCCACCTGTAACGCCCTTGTTTTCGTCCAGAACGTTTTTAAAACCCCGCTACCTCTTCCCCAATTCTACTGCCAGTACGCATCTTTAACGTCTACCCCCCGAGAATATCTTTGCTTTCGCCATCAGAAGACTTTTCTAGCTTTTTTCATCGGATACCTTGGCCTAATAAAGCTACTTTGATTCCGGTGGATCTAACATGTCGAATCTTCTTACCTTTCCGGGGGGACCACAGTTTGGGGGCCCAAGGGAGTAGGTCAGCACCTTCTTTAAAACTCCCCTCTCCTCAAGTTGGTTTAAGTAAATTTTAATTCTTCCTAATGGCTACTGGTATGCTCGGGGTTTTGTTTTTAATGGTTGTGCACCGGTTCCCTTTAAGTGACATTAGGGGGCAATTTTTACCAAACCTGTAAATACTCTTGATTTCGTTATTATTTGATCGAATTCATTTTCGTGCCTTTTCTGCATGAAGACTGCAAGTTTTTTTAAAAGTTTCAATGCATGCTTAATCACCGACAGCAGAGTATGTAGTTCCCTTTCACTATCTGAAATGTTGCCGAAAATTTATTATTCTTATATTTACAATCAATCTGTGTTTGGCCTAAGGTTTTTAAATTTTCCCCACTATAATCCCGTTTGACGGAACTAGGTTCAAGCGATTTGCACTTTTGCAAAATTGCTTAAATTTCACTAAACCCATGCTTTTTGCAGTCAGCGCCTTTGGTTATCTGAGCTTCGATGACATCTTTCTTGCCAGCCAACTGACTTGATGTGTGTAACATGGCCTTACAAAATGTACACATAACCTATAACTCACCTGTATAGTGTTTCATCGGAGTCTGTACCCGGGCATTCGATTCTGCGATACGGCATTTAATTTTTTTTTACCTTTGGCTGTTGTTGTTCGTCCCTTTGTTTGCCCGGCACACATTTAAAAAATGATTTTCCTTGGGAAATATTGCATTTTTCCCAAATGAGGGCAGCTTTCCCCCCCCCCCGCACGCGTTCATTTGGGACGCCCACATATTTAATGTTTAGTTACCTTTGGGGGTCGACTTATGATGGTTTTTTCCCCTGTTTTGACATTTTTGTTTACTATTGGCTTGAGTTGTCAATTTCTGTATTGTCGTTCTGTAATTTTTCCTCACCTAACCTTTCAAAAGTTGCTAGGTAGGTTTACTTCATTAGAAACGGGGCCGTTAATTCTCGTCCCTAGAACTTGTCCCTATTTTTCCTAGTATGGCCCATGGAAAGTACATTTTCCTGGCCAGCAAATGAAACTACTCAAATTTTTGGGCCACTGGAAAACATATTTTTCAAGTTTGTTTTTTTAAAAATTGCTCAATGTAAAAAAACCAAACTTTTTTTGGGGCCCGCATCAGAAAATGCTAATTTTTTAAATTTTTGGGAAAGAAATCTTTTCCAACCGCAGAAAATGTAGCCATTTGTATTGCTGAATTTTAGATTTAGCTCGCTTAAATTACATATTTTGCTCCACGAGCCTTAAAGAAAGACCAAATTCTCACCACATTTTCCCCCAAGATAACACGAAGGGACTGGAAGATTTCCTGCTGTAAGCTTTATGGCGGTCTTGTATAGGCCTAGCGGGGTTTGGGGCGTCCATCTTAAAATAGAGACTATACCTATGCCTGTTTCAAAAAGTTTTCAGAACATCGAATTGCGTCTTTTGGGGCCTAGCCTGGCGTAGGCCTAGTGCACCAGGGGTTGTATTTTTCAACAGCAAATTTCATGATTGAAACCATGTAAAACACCCATAATTTCTGAACACCATGTACAGGATGGTTAGCTTGTCTTTAATTAAAGGCATTGCATAGGCTATTTAAATCTACTTTATTTCGGATCTGCAGCGTGCTACATTAATTTCAGGCTGAATCTCGTGCAAAAGATAAACTACAAGCTGGTCCCAAACCTTAAGATACATTACTAATCTTATGATCAAAACCCTAGAAGGCAGTGTGATTAAAAAAATACTTCCACGGGGGAGACGGCCTAAAATGACTACTAGGGAAATATGACACTTTGCTAGTTTAGCAGTTTCTTTTAAATTTTATCGGGGGGTTTTTTTGATTTCACAAAATCAAAAGGGTTTGGGTACTACTGTTCCAAGCAAGATTTTAATCCCTGTGCATAAAGGTTGCGCTTCTGCAGCTAAAACACAAAAAGGGAATTTTTCGTTAAATGTTTGCGTCTTTCATTGATCACTATAGCTCCTTAGATAAACAAAAATGGAAATAGCGTTAACAAATATTTAAATACGTCCATATGTGAAATGAACATAACAAATCACCAAATCAGGCCCCAGACCTTACCCCAAAAATTTTTCGTTATGTGGGGATGTGGAGAAGGGCAATATGACTACAACAAATTAAGTGGGGGTGTGGATAGGGGAATATGACAAATTTTATTTCATTTTGCCCCCGACCGCCCTGACCATTTAAAAAACCTTTTTCATTTTGCCCAGCCTTAGGGCAAATGACTTTTGGGGTTTTTAAATTTGTCTTTAAAAAATATTGTCATTAAGATTTTCATTTGTATTTTAATTTCAATAAAGAAATGGTTAAACTAAATTTTTAAAAAATTGGTTTTTTGTTTTTTTACACCATTCAATGTTACGAATTAAATCCTTAGCATGTCTTTTAGGCCCGTCCCCCCCTATAATTTCAAAACATGTTTAATTATTTTTTTAAATACATCTAGAAAAACAAAATCTTTCCCCAAACGGGGGTTGAAACCCCTTTTTTCACATTAAGGCGCCAACCAAATAGCTAGGGGAAAAAACAAAGTCGTAGTTAGCGAGTGGGGCGATCTGTGGGGAGCACCCCCGGGGAAAATTTGCATTTAGTTTGTAATTATATTCGTAACATAATATTTTTTAAATTGTATACTTTTGGGGAAAATTTGAACAAGTTATCCATAATTCTTAGGTTTTTTAATATCGATTTAAACAATGTCATTAGTTAAATACCAGTTCAAGAATAGTTAGCTTCCATCTACATGATGGTTTATGAAGTATTATACGGAAAAGGGGAAATACGACCCTGAAGTCAGATGTGAGAAACACACCGCCTGCTAAAAATAGGTGCGTTTGGGGTTGACGCCCAAAGGGCGGATTCAAAAGTCAAACAAGTCTGTTGTTGCATACAAACAAGTCCCGCCTTTAAAAAAATAACACGGAAAAATTAGAATGCCTATGGGCCCAAGAAATTCAAAAAAAAACCCTTTGTCTGAAGGACTGATATATGCAAAAAGGGTTAGCAAAGATAGATAATCATTTAATCCAAAATCACTGAGATACGAAGGGTTTTAATTGTCTTGAGGGTTCGTACAGCTTTTGGGGTTGTGAAGTGGTCTCACAGGTGGAACCTTGCGATGCGAACGATGTAGCCGCACGTCGGGGCAAACCCTGGGGAGAACGCGACTGGACCTGTGAAAACTCTGACAGAAACCCGGACGAAACATCAGCTTAGTTGTTTTCCGTATTACATAAGGGTAGGGTTAAAGGGGGATCGAATTGGTGTAGTAGGAACAGGGGATAGAAAATCTGCGACGTGCTGGTCGAGACGCGTTCCATCGTCCTTTTGGTAAGTATGTGAAGTTTCTAGGATTCCACTGACTTACACACCTGCAGCCCCACTTTTTACCAGGAATTTGTAGACCTGTACGGACGGAGTCATTTTCCCTTTAAATCCTTGTCGCGGGTATGTCCAAAACTGCAAACAGCTTGAGATTCCCGTGAGGGCTGCACATTTGCGGGTGTAACTGTCCCAAAAACGTGGCGATTTTACGTCCATGAGTAAATCTGAAAGGGGATATTCCCCTTGCGTTTGGGGGTATTTTTTAACGTAAGCAGATCTGGGTAATTCTACTTCCCCCTGATCTTCGTTTACCTTCTTGAGAATTTTTTGATCGTTTTTCTGTGGTTTTCCGCCTACCGTTATAGCTGGTTGGTACGGGGGCGGGGGCGAAGTGGTTATTTGTTCTCTTTTTAGAAAAGAGGCAAATTCTTTTGACCGAAAACAAGGGCCTTATCTGTCTACTTTGTCAGGGATCCGTATACAAAACTGGGCTTAAGGGAAAGAATTATGTTGAAGACGACATGGTCCTCAGGTCTAAAACTTCCATCCACTTACTATGAGAGTCAATAACGATGAGAAAAAATAGACCGTGAAAAGGTCCCCCGAAATCAGCATGAAGACGCGACCAAGGTTTTTTCTGGGGCGTCCAAGGAATGATGGAGTTTGGATGGCGTGACTGAGAGCGAGCATTCATTACATGAACTCCAAATTCTCGATTTTTGCTCAAGTTTGGCCACCAAAAAATATATCAGCCCCAGCTTTTTGTCGAACAAACCTAGGTGACTCGTGAAAATGGTTGAGAACTTGATTTTTCATTGAAGTCGGGATGTACTCGATCCCTCTTTAAAACCAAAAACCAGAAGGTAGACAGGGTTCCCTCTGGGCCTAGATATTTCTAGCCCGTCTGGAAGCAGATGACGATCAGCCCGTGCGGTGTACGAGTAGACTTTCGAAAGAAAAAATCTTTCTTGGGTTTTTCGCTATTCGTAGCTTGAGACACATGCGCGTTCCTTGGGCCGGAACAGATTCCCGCTGGTTCTGGAAAATGGTTCCGACATGGAATCTTGAAAAAGCGAACGGGAAAGAAATCAGCATTTGCATTTTTGGGGCCTGGCTTGTACTGAAGCTTGTTTGTACTGGTTCAGCATTTGACTCCAGCGAAGCATACAGGAGACAGAACCTAGGGTTTTCTTATCCGGCCTGAAAAACCTAGTAGAGCTTTTTTCAGTGAAATATGAAATCATTTCAGCCAAATACATGGGAAATTTTTGCACACCAAAAATTATCGAGAGAGCTTACGACGATCTGACGAAATTAACTTCGTTTGGATGTAGCGTTCTGGATGCACATTTACAGGGGTTCCACGCCATTGGGCTGAAAACTGTGAAAATACACAACCCCCACCCTAGGGGATCGTCACTGCCATACATCGGCACTTGGGATCGTAATGACCGAAGAACCCGAACCCTTACCCCTTTTAAAATAACCATGATGCTTTTCCTTCTCTGTCCTTGCCCTGGAATCTTTTCTTTAAGAAGGTTATACAAGGCCTAAAATTTGGGAGCTTTGGGCTTAAAAAATCATCGTAAAATTTCCCAAACCCCAAGAAAACCTCAAATTTATTTTTTTTCTGTGGGCGGGGGATGAGGTGCCTCAATCTTCTTTTGGAAGGACTGAACCCCCAAAGATACATGAAAACCCGAAAATCGAGCGAAAACATCAAAAAGCATTTGTCCTCGTAGCGAACACAGTCTTTGGGGCCGCCTAATAGCCTTTCCCGTTCCACATTTCTTTTTATGGGGGGCGCCGTGACTAGCAATCATCGATAAACACCACCACTCCCGGGATGCAGCGACAAGAACATCCATGATCCTTTTAATAGCGGAGAAGACGCAAACCAAAAGGTAACCTGGTTACCCCGAAAAGGCCGCGATGTGGTTCAGTGTGAGCGCTCCGAAGATTTATCTACAGAAATTTGTAAAAAAGCGTTATTTGGTCTAGCTTTGTGAAATGCTTCTTCCGGTGAGTTTTGACAAGCACTTGTCGTGGAAGGGAATGGGGGAAACTTCGGTCTCACAAACAAGGTTGACAGTTTTATATAGCCCCCCCATAGCTATGGTACACCCCTTTAAAAAATTTTTGACAGTGCTAGAGGCCCATTTTGAAAACAAAATAGGGAAAAAAAACCCCCGCTGATTCTAAACTGTAATAGTTGCATCGACCATAGGGAGCCTTGAAAAAGGTACTCCCGCTGCCGGAAAAAACCCGGGTTTTGCATCAGTTAAGTACAATATTGCCGGGGGTCCCCTGTACTTGCCCAACTCAGGAGAAAATACATCCTGAAATCGCTTATCTGGGAGCAATTCGGTGATGGGTGCAATTTTTTAACCTTTGATTTCACTCACAGATACTTTTAAAAGTGTAAACCAATCCCTACCCTCAGGGGGTCCATCTTTATTCATTACCATTTGGGGTAAATAGCTTTGCAATATGCAAATTAACATCCCAAAATAGAAACCCGGATGGAAGTTCCTCCCTTTGACCCCGTGCCCTTTAAAATTGGGCAGTGGGTTTTCTGAGCTGAAAAGTGTGAAAATGCTCTTTATATTGGGTAAACCAATTATGGTTTTACCTGCCCTGAACAATTCCATGGGAATGATTACCTTATCTATCAGACATTAGTTTTAAAAAGGGGGGCCATGGAACACTTTGTATGAAATAATACATGGTTTGATTTTGGGCCTGGTTGCCTCTGTCTCGTTACTTGGATAAGTGGTTTCCACTGAAATTTTTAGGCTGACTACCCGTGTTTTAAGTATTCTTTATAGCGTGCTTGACGCTGTTGAAAACCGCCATGCGACCGTAGGTTTAGGCTTAGAAAATCGCTTTGCGTTTTTCGGCATGCTTTCTAACGTGACCCACCTTGTGACATAGTGACACCCACTGTACCTGGGAATCCGGCAGCTACTTACTGGTGGGCACCTCCACCGCTTTTCATGAAAAGGTCTGGGATGTAGACGATGGGGTTTTTTTGGACGAGCACCGGGCGCCCCTTTTTTTTGATTTTTGGTACTGAAACCCCTGTCTGAACGCCATCGGGGGTTTTTAAGGGTTTGAAAAAATTGCGAAAAATTAGCTTTGGCTGCCTCGTAGGCTAAAAACTTCCGCTCACTTTTTCTAGCGAGGTTGTCTGGGTTTTGCATTAAATTACCCTTAACCCCTTTTCTTTCAATCCCAAAAAAATTTTAGAAGAAAGCTTTATTGGAATCTTTAAAAATTTGCATGGTTCTGCCATACGCCCAAGATCTGCGTAAAATCCTTGAACGTTTACCCCGGTTTTTTTTCTTTGGTGTTGAAAATTTAATATTTTAGAGTACACTCTGCTTCGGACAGTAGTGGTTTTTTAGTAGCTTTTAGTTCCTCAAATGAAATACGAAAGTGACTTGGGAGAACAAAGTTTTTTTGACTTGTCTATAAACGCTGTCCCCCCAGTTTGGAAAAAGGGCGCCCTTTTTCTTTTAAAATCTACATTTGTTAGCCAAGAAATAAAAATTCCCGCCTCTCTGTAAAAATTTCAAAGTCCCCGGTTTTTTAAGTTTAAACTGAGGGGTACTTCCAAAATTACGTTTTAAATAAAGGTTTGTTATCGCCGTTTACCGAATGGGAAAGAATGTTTTTAGTAGTACGTGGTACCTTTAAATGGTTGAAATCTTTCTTGAAAAACTAGGGGCCCAGCCTAGGGCCCAGGGGTATAGTTAGGGCTCCAAAAAAAGTGGTCCCGTAAAAATTGAAATAAAAAACTATTTCTTCCTATTCGACTGCGCCATTTTTTGTTACTGTTGGGGGGAAATTGTATACAACGTTTCCTAATTCTTTGGTTTTTTTGAATATACATTTAAACAGATGTCATTAGTTAAATACACATTACAAGAAAAAGTTTGTTCCATCTACATGATGGTTGAGAAGTATTATACGGGAAAAGGAAGTACGACCACGAAGTCAGATTGAGAAACACACCGCCCGCTCAACATGGTAGCGTTTGCGTTGACGCCAAGGGGCGTGATTCAAAAACAATCAAAATTTTTGTTGCTACACAAAAGTTTAGTTGGTATCGGGGACGGGTTCAAATGTAAAATCATAAAGCGCCTCTCTAGCCTAGATAGGGTAGGCAGGCCAAAGGGAGGGGGAAAAAAAGTAATGTAACCGGGGACTCAACACATGGATCACTCACTCGTTTAACAACGACTTTGGCGTTACCCTAGTTGTATTGTAGTAGCTAAAATTTTTGGTTATTGTACAGCCCGATTCTTTTTTTTTATAATTTTTTGGAGGGGTGCGCAGCATGCTGTAAAAGACTGGAATAGTACACAACAACAACTTATACGAGGGGAAATCTTTCTTTGGGAGCTCTTTGGTCTTCGAGTGTGTGGCGCACTACAATCCTTGAAAGGGCGTCTCTTTAGTTTTACATTTTTTTGATTGAGGTTTTTTTTCTTTTTATTTCGGTATCTTTGACGTTAAAAGGGTGTACACATAAAAGGGTACGCCAAAACACTTTTATAACCACTATTATTATGTTTAGCTCTAGAGAGGGGGGGGCCTTGGAAACACTGCAAAAAACCAAAACCTTTTGGGCCCTACATTAGGACAGTCATAGCCCATCTATAGGTTTGGTCTCTTGGACTGGCCCAAAAAACTGTCGAGATATGTATTAAGCCTTACACAAAAACAGTTTAATGGGTATTGGCCGACGTCTAGTCCTATATAAAAAAACAATAGCCTAAATAGCACTATATGCATTGTTTTGTATTGTTTTTTTTATTTTTTGGCTTTTCTAGCCATTTCTTTACCTTCTAACATCACATTTATAGCATACAACTACACACAACATCAATTAAAAAACCCAACTTAAAAACCTTTAAAAATTAAAATTCCCTTTCATCTAGGTTTTTTACATATATTTATTTAGACCTACTACTCAGCTACCTAACAATGCATCTTCATTTTCCCAATTTCACCTGCTAAGCAACTTTAATACTTAGGCCTTTCAAAAAATCCTTTCTTACCTTTCTTGCTCTTAGGGATATGTTGTTTTTGTTAGGTTTAAATTGCCCCCTTGATGGTTGATAAAATTTCCCCAGTTCCTAAAACTAAAATCATCTGTTAATTTTTAAATTTTCCCCACCTCTAATGGCAAACCCCCGCCACCCTAGAGTCAACATGGCTAAAATACAGTAAAAATTTAAAATAGAAAGACACAATCCACTTGTTTGCTTTGAGGAATTAAAAAAATTAAAGGTAATTTTTTTTTTAAAAAACGGTTTTTTTCATAGGTAAAATGCTTCTTGTTTATACCTAGATGACAATACCAGTGATACTTACGGTTTTGCCTATGCCCCTTAAAAAAAATTTTTAAGTAAATTAACGTAAGAATTGTGATCCACTTTTTTTTTATTATATAAATTTAAAAAATTAAATAAAAACTTTTCATTAACGCATATTCTGTTCCAAACAGTTGGCAAAACCGCAAAATGACAATTTAAAAACGCTTTTTAGGGCTAAACTAGGCTAATAAATTTTATGTTGGAAAAGGACTAAGCTTACTGCTTGACAAAATGAGGATGATTAACAAAAATCCTTAATGGAAAGCCTCTTTCGTAAAAAACCTTTTTAAACTTTAAAACATTTTAAAATAGTAGTCCTTGCGGGTCCCTAGGCGCTTTCCCCAAGGTTAACGTTGTTAGGTCGGGGCCTACCCTACTCCGCTCACGGCGACTCAAGTTTACTTACAATTACTGGGAACGCTCAGTTGGACCTTGATAAGCGGCATGCTATAGCAGACCCACAATGAAATTTTTTTTTAAATTTTTAAAATTTGCGACTTTCGTGTTCCACGGGGCCAGTTTCCGAATTATTTATTTTTGCCAAGGTTTTTGGGTAAACCTATGAAAATTTTTTATTTGGGGATAAAATCCCCCCCAATCTAGAGGATTTGACTCTTTGGGGAAAAAAATATTTAAAAACTTTTTGGTGAAAAATAATGACTGCTTCCTCGAAAGTTTTTTTGATTACTTCAGGGGCAGTGATTAGAAACTTCGCGCGTCTTTTCTTGCCATGGCAACGTTCTTTTGTTAAGTAATTTCCTCTACACTACTTAAACGGGTCAAACTAAAATTAAAATATTTGGAAACCCGGACGGACATTCTAAATGACTTGGGGTATCTCAATTTTTTCGCCGGTTAGTTTTAAAAAAAAACTTTCGATTAATTTTAATTTTAAAATTTTTAAATTTTTTTAACATTTTGCCACAAAACTAAAGGCTTCAAACGGGAAAAAAGCTTCGGATGGTCAAATTTCAACTCGATGAGCCTCCGTTCGAACGTTTGGCGAGACATACAAAACAAAAAAAAAAAAAAAAAAAACAAAAAAAAAACAAAACGGTGCAAATTTTTTCCCGGGAGAGTCAGATGGAAACGCTCGCTTTTGCTCGCTTTAAAAAACTGCCCTACATGTGGTGCCGAGATGACATAGAATTTTCCTGGGATCAAAATTATTTATTTTTAGTCGTTTTGTTTTTTAATTCTTTTTTTTACCCTTCTATGGGCATGGTCAAACAAAAACCCCCCAGGACAAAAAATCGATTTGTCAAATTGTCGGGACTTAGATAAAATATAAAATTTTAAAAAACTTTTTTCAGCGGGGGATTATTTTTTTGGGGGGGTGACAGTTTTCCACCTGAGTGCAGACGAGGTAAAGTTACCGCCATGTGTAGTTCCACTGGGGCCAAGATGTAAAAAAGGGTTTTGTGACCAACCTAATCTGCGACCTGGCGGAGAATCCGGGTGAACCAGCTTGCTTGCCCAAAAGTTAATGATGTAATTAAATGCGCACTCTTACAAATTTTTGTTGCCCCAATGCTTAAGGCTTTCTGGGTCAAATTTTAGTGACCGGAACAATAGTATTTGCTCTAGCAATTTTTAAAATACTTCCCCTATATTGTCCAGTTTTTATTTCCACAAGGAAGTGACACTTATACATCTACCCAAAAACCGAAAAGAGATCCTGTGGCCCCGAATACATCATGGAAAATTGGAAATATTGAATATAAAGGGAAAAAATAGATGATTGTCACCGACACAAGTTTTTTTACACATCCTCCAATTAAAAGCCTTGCTCCGAAGTGCACTCTTTATTCTTGACGTAATTCAAGAAAAACGGGGTAGGGCCCGTCAGGGGAAACCCGAAATGTAATGTGTATCCACCACAAATAGGGATACATTCTTTCAGTATTCACCTATTCCGAAGGGATACAAACAATCCGTGATGTCTAGAAGAAGTGCGGAGGTGGGCATATCAAAAAAGAAACAGGGGATTTGTGTATGCACCACAAGAAAACTATAAGCCCCACATCAACGGTGGGTCCCGGAGGGAGACAGCATGCAATCTCTGATGTCACAGAAGAATCGGAGAAGGGAAACACAAGGGTGCCCAAAAGGGGGTATCCACCACAAGATAACGAACATTTTTCCAGTATTTTTTGCAAAGAAGTGAGCCCCTGCAATCTTTTGATGACAGCGAAAAAAGAAAGGAGAAGGGGAAAATAAAAAAAGAAAAACCTTTCGGGCAAAAATTCTTCACAACCAATGTGTGATTCATTGTTTTGACTTTTCCACAAGACAAGCGCTTCAAATTTTGGTGTCATTAAAAGAAACGTGAGTGCAGAATGTCGAGAAGAGTCCAATAGAAAGAGACCAAAAACAAAGAAAATTTAAAAACACGATTGACACGAGCTGCTTTTGTCTTTGAATAATCCCTGGACCCAAAGATGTTTTCAAAGAAGAATTGCGTGGACCATTAAAGCAGTTCATCGAATATTTACAACCTGAAAATTTTCCCGATTTTGATTCAACAAAAGATAAAGATCAATGACTGGTAAAATAAGGATAGTTCATACAAAAGTACAAAAATTGATTTATAATGGGGGTCGGGGTATTTTCACAAAAATGCTTTGCACGAAACGCCCTTCACCGAAAAAAATGAAATTTTTTTAAGTTTTACTTTAAAATTGAAAACCGTGTGACCTTTGCACCGAAAAAGCCGTTTCAAACCCAAAATATTATACTATTCTTTATTTCGGTCCCAAAGGTGCATCAGTAGGGGCCTTAGCACAGAAACCCCTTTTCACGAAACCCTTCCCGAAAAAAAATTAAAAGTTACCGAAGGCCGTTACACCAAAAAAACCAAACAGTTAAGTATACCCACCGTTGGGTCTTTACACCGAATTGCCGTAGCACCCAATCGCCGAACCAAAAATTCTGCAAAACTTCTAACTTAGGGTAATTACAGTATGTGACTATTGCCAAAATTTGTTAAGGGCCCATCCGGATGGGCCGTTCACCGAATCAAGTCTGTCTCAGACCATAGGGTGTAACGGCCCACCCGGGATAGGCCTTCACCAAATTTTCGGTCTAAAGAATATACGAAATTCGGTAAGGGCCCGCTGGATGGGCCGTTACACCGAATTTGGGCCCTAAAGACATATACTGTGTTCGGTCTTAAACACAGATTGATTCGGTGTAACGGCCCGTCCGGTGGGCCTTTACCCCGAATTTTGGTTTCAAAGCACCTCTGTATTTCGGTCTCAAGTCGACACTGCTACTGAAAAATTTCCACCCTTTTTCCTTTTTGTGTAACGGGCGTTTCTGTGCTAAGGCCCTGCAGTTTTTTGGTTTAAATACTTTTTTTGTGTAACGGCCCTCCGATGGGCCGTACACCGAAATTTCGGTCAAAGACACTCTGTCGTTTTTGCCGAATTTTCTGCGTAAAGGCAATTTGGGGCTACGGCGATTTGGGGTTAAAACCCCTACTGCTCAAATAAACTTAAAAAAAATTCAATTAATTTTCGGTGTAACGGCGTTTCGTGCAAAGGGATTTCTGTGCTAATAACCTGACCCCCTTTATAATTAAATTTTTTTACACTATAATAGATATTATAGTGGGTTCTTTAACATTTCTCTGAATATCCCTCATCTATCAACGAAAGGCTACAAAATTTTCGGTCCAATATATTACTTTTTCTTTCAGAGTCCGTGTTGTTTTGCGCCCCTGCTCCCTGGGGTTCTGTAATTTGATCTACTCGAGGGGGTCATAACTGTTTTGTCGTTCCTTAAGAATCGCAATAAAGAGAAAGGAGAACTACAACAATCAAGATGTTTTCCCCAGGGGACAGCAATCAGTGGGGATGGAGAACGGGGGAAAACTTAGGTGCCCTAAAGAAGAAGCAAAAGAATGCCACAATGATCAAAATTAGGGTTTTCCAAACTACGGGTTAAAAAATTTCAATCAAGAGAAGACCATGAACATTGTAGCTATAAGTTAACATCTGCCTAAAAGTTTTGACGAAGTACGAGCTTGCCAGGACACGAAGACCCCTTTCCCGGGGAAAATTTTTTTTCCTGTGCTGTGGGCGATGCCCGGTTCGTAGAGAAAGTAGCCAGTTTTTCCACTGCAGGTTTTTAAACGGAGAGAGCCGTTTGTGTGCCCGGCTAGACTGTGGTCTAGGTTTCCCACAAAAAGTTACCTAACACGCCACAAGATCCCCCTACCGGGGAAGACCCTTTGCCTGCGGGCAGCGATGCAAGGTTTCACACGTAAGAGTAGCCTCATTTACCATTCAGGGGCAAAATACCGGGAAAGACCTTTTGCCTCGGGGCGCGATGCTAGGTCACTCTAAGTGTAGCCTCAATGTCCATGCAAGACACAACTGGTGAAGACCCTTTTCCCGCGGACTGCGGCAAGGTTCTTTAAAAGAGTAGCCCAATGACCCTACAAGGACCATAGGCCTCTGGGGAGAGACCCCTTTTCCTGCGGGACACGATGCAAGGTTCACTCAAAAGTAGCCTCAATGACCAGCAAAGGAAGCTACCGGTTTAAGACCATTTGCCTGCGGTTCCAAATTCGGGGTTTCAAAGAAAAAGCCTACAAAAAACATGCCAGGGCGCATACCGGAGAGGACCCTTTGTGTGTACCATGGGGGGCTGTGAGGCAAAATACCTAATAAGAGTCACCTTACAAGGCACAATTTTTGCATACCGAGTTTAATTTTTTTTAGTGCGCTTGTGCAATCATGTTCAACCCAAAGACTACCTCCCCAGGCACATTACGTCACACACCAAAGAGATACCTTCGCTTGCTCCGTGTGCCCTCGAGCTTCGCAGTGAAGTTTCCTCCCCCCGGGCACAAGATGACGCACACCGAGTAAAACATCTTTAGGTTTTTTTTTGTTTAGTGGGCAGACCAGAGCAAGGGCTCTCCAATTTTTAAGACTCTCAATATTTGTACTAAGTACTGATTTTTTTTAAAATACTCGAGAGACTGAAATACATTGAATTGATTTTTTGGTTTTCGCTTTTAATTTATTAAATTATAAAAGGGAAAATTCATCGAAACACCTTGTTATTTTGGTTTACCCCATTTTAAAATTTCTTAAGCGTAATTGGGTTATAAACAAAATTTGGATGTATGCTGATTATTGAAATGCTCAATATGATTTTTTTCAAAAACTCAATACAATATATATTTTTTTGACATCCCTTTCTCAGACAAGAATATGTACGAATTATTTTTAATACTTGCAATGTTAATTTTATAAAACTGTCTTTGAGGTTTCCCATCTAAATTTACCATTTGTCAGAAATTGGGGGAGCCTCTTTTTCTCGAAAAATTTCAAAAAATTTGATTTATTTTTAAAAAATTTTTGTGCAAGTAAATAATAAATAAAAAAAAAAATTTTTTTTAGAGTCACCCACTAGTTTATAACTTTTTTTCAGGGGGGGCTTTAAATCAAAGCGACTAAGCCAACCCTGCAGGCCGGCCGACGCAATCGACGAGTGAGCGACCACCAAAGACGTGATTTTTTTAAACTAGGAAATATAGCATCAGTGGTATTGATTAGTGCGTAACACCCGCGAATCAACGCCAGAATCAAACTAAGCCGTTATGAACAACTCTGATTTTATTATGTGCTTGGGGTGGGTGTGCTTCGTTGCTAGACGGCTTCCAAAGTCACCGTTTACGAAACTCCCTATAGACAAGAACTGATGGACTTAAGTCCAAAATCAGAGGGGGGGTGGTGGGGGACCGAAGTAAAAAATCTTCTACTTAAGCGGGAAGTCGAACCCCGGACGCTTCTGCTTGGAAGCAGATTCGCTAACCACAAGACCACGAGCCACACAAGTTCGTTATTTTTTTATCATGTATTCGTGATCCTCGTGCTGGGATTGTTCATTTTGAGCTCTGCTTTATTTTGTTACTTATATTTTGTTTTTGGTGTCCGTTATATTCAATCTTGTAAAGTATCTACGTTGCATCTTTTTCTCCTAAGACTTAAGTTTTATAATATGAAGTTGACATCATTGTGAAAATGAATGAACATTGTTTCTAATGATAAATGTTAATGATAGTCTGATGTCTCTGTTAACAATCATCCAGTCCACAAATTTGAATAAATACCAATCAATAAAAGGTTTTGAGATTTCCCTATCCCTCTTATGTTGAGCATATAAACTGTGGTTGTAATTAAGTTTCAAATAAATCTGCTCTTCTGTATCATGTTTTAATACATTAGTCAAAGTCTCTTGAACAGAATATGGTGTTTTTTTCAGATTTGAATACACGAGCATGTTCAATATAACTAGGAACGCTTAGTCCCGCCGCGTTGTTGGATGAGCGGATATGGTGCATTGATGCTGCCATGTGGTTCACGCGGATTTTCTTGTTGTTTTGTGAAAAAATCATTACTTTAGTCAAGATTTTTTTTATTAAATGTTTAATTTATAAAAAAGTTAACTTTATTTTTTTAAATTAATTCAATTCAAATATAAAAAGTTACTATATTTTTTTAATTAATCATAATTTTAAAAAGAAAAAATCGTAAAATTGGCAATTTTTATACAAAATATATTATTCCTTGGCGCTCAAATTTCAGAATTTACACGAATTATAAATTCTAAAATTAAGGTTCTGTGAAAAAATCATTACACAAATAAAGGCATGTAGGTGTTTATAAATCAAAGAATTAATTTAAAACAAGAACAAACCCGTAAATAATTTCAGATTTTCAACGTGAGAACTAATTTTTCGATTACGCTCAAATTGTCACACAAATATCTTATTCTAGTAATGAAAGTTTTCTGTGACAAAAATCATTACAATCGGATAAAGTATTAGGTGTTATAATTCGAAGAATTTTTTTTACAAAAATCGCAAAAATCGTAAAATTGCGTTTTTTTATTGAGGACAAAAAAAATTCCCGATTGCGCTCAAACCGTGTTCCAAGTTCTAAGTTGAGAGCTTTCGAAAGAGCCTTCCATAATTTCATTGCAAACGGACAGTAAGATGGGGGGGGGTAAGCCGGAATCGTTGCTGACAAACACACAAAAATCCAGAAAAAAAGAATGAAAGAGGAATAAAAAAAAAAAAACATTCCGGATTTTTTTCCAGTGTAGTGAAATGGAATCTTCGCTCGCTCGCTACTCCGCTTACGCTCATCCAAAAAATAAGGCATTTATTTCCTCCTCTATTTCCCTTCTACTTATATAACGAACTTGAGCCCTGAATATAATCTTAACATCAGCACAGAGTGGTCTTAGGTGTTACTTTCTCCTTGGTTTTGAGCCAAAAACATCGCAAAAATCCAAATCCCTATGGTCCACAGGCTAGTGGCTGATATACCCTGTTTGTCTGCTGGCCTATCTATGTTCCACCCGAGCTATCCTTCTCGTCTCTCATCTATCTTTCTCACTCATCTAGTTTCTCCTCACCTGTATCATTCTGCTCGATATACAACTGAGCAGGAACCTCTCACTACTATCCAGGGCAATTTATCATACATTGTAGTTATTGACCAATATTAACTAAGTTAATTAATTGTTAATATGTTTTGGGAAATATGTGAAACGTTCTGTTTGTCCACCTCGACTCCAGTCTATGAGATAAGGGTAACCTGCTTCTCGTAAAACCGGAATACTCTTGATTTCTGTTTTAAGAATACTAGCTATGAATTTAGCCCATCAATCCTAGGTTCGAAGATGTGTAAACGCAATACGTGACTTTAAAGTTATGTCATATGATCCTTGTTTTCATGTTGGCTCGCCCGCAGGTTGATCGTGACCTATTATGTTTATTTAAAGATTTCAAAACCGGGTGACCACGTTTGAAAATAGATTATTTGCATACACTGTCGAATCTTCTCCTTGGGCACATTTTAAATTTTATGCGTAAAAAAAAAATAAGCGAACGAAAGATTTAAAATGGCAATGTCACATTCAGGAAGGCATTGGGCACACAGTATTTACTAACTTTGGTTCCGTGGTGTCCAAAGAATGAACTTTTAACATGGTTACGATAGAACGGATAGGTGAAGAGCATGTAATTTTGAACGCCTACAACTGATTAAAAAATGTGTACGACGCACATACATCTCGTATTTTGATAGCTAAGAATCCTTCAAGTAACATTGAAATATTTTTGTCATCCTGCGAACGCCGCAGTAGGTTTATTTCCTAAAGCGTCGAAAGTGCCAGCTGGTTTAGGAGCCCTCAGACTGGATTTTTAAGCGAGCGAGCGAGCGTTTCAATTTGGACTCTGCCAGGAAAAACTAGTCACTGGTTAAGTTTTTTTTGTTTTGTATTTTGTTGTTTTTGTTGTATGTTTTCGCGAGATAACGTTTGACCGGGAGCTCGATTCGAGTTGACATTTGTGACCATCCCCAAGCTTCGTTTCTCGATTGGAATTGCCATTAGTTTTGTGGCAAAATCGTTACAAAAAGTTAAAAAGTACTTAAAGTTAATCGAAAGTTTTTTTTTAAACTAAAACGGGTTACACATCAGAGTGCAAATCATTAGAATGTCCGTCCGGTCACTAATATTTAATATTTTATTTTGATCCGATAGCTAGTGTAGATGAAATTACATTATAACAAAAGTAACTACCATGGCAACGAAAAGTTCGCGCTCACACCGGGGGGGGTAGAATTCTGATCACAATGCACATGCCACCTAGAAGTAATCAAATCAATAACTATTTCAGGAAGCAGTGTATAATTTATTTACCAAAGAGTTTAAAAATAGTTTTTTCCCAAAGCAAGATCTCAAAGTCCCCTCTAGATACGGTGGATTTTATGCACAAAGTTAAAGTTTCCCCACGGGTTTGCACATATGACCTTGCCAATAATACTATATTGGAAACATGGGTCCGCCGGGTGGACAGCGGGGAACGTCGCCCAATTCTAAATTTTAACAAAATGTTGCAATGTGGTCGAGCTATTATAGCACGTGCTCGCTTAATCACAACGCGTCCCAACTGAGACGTTTTCCCTAGTTCTAGCTTTTATTTATTAAAAATAACAGAAACTTTCTGTTCATTGCTAAATGCTCGATATAAGAATAAATAAGTCCATGGTTTGAATGCCAAGTGTGGTATGCAAACTTTAAAAGTATCCTCATTTAAAATGAACCTGTTAACATGTGCTTTGATGGCGCAACGGTAATTTATTGTCCCAACTTCGCCATGACAGTCAGCGTGACTATGTGGGCGTCATCTGAAATCTCTCGATTAAACAACAAATCATGACAACATCGGACGACAACAACTCAGCACGATGGGATATCTTTCTTATGTAGCTCTATTTTGTCCTGCGAGTGCGTGGTGGCATACAACGTACTCCTTGTCAATGGCGGCTATATGTGTGTTTGTACATTGTTTTGAAGTGTTGTTTAAGTTAAACGTAATACAAATTAAAGGGTCCGCATACATTTTATTTAAAATTATAACTAAAGGTCAAATAGCTTCTAGAAGGTATGGCTCAAATACCATAAGCCATATCACTAAAAAATTTAGGATAGACACCTCACCAGCAATAGGGCCCGGTGTCCTTGGATGTAATGCCGAGCTTGGGCTCAACTAGGCCCCTACAACAAGACCAAGGTGATACTTTGTGTACGACATAATACAACAGACGAAGATAGGGGGAAATGGCCCAACTAAAGCATAGATCATATTATCTAATATTCAATTTTACTAATATCGTTTCACATTATACGCTTTTACGTGCAAGTGGCCTATTGGTGCAGTCTGACAACACTGGTGCCTCAACTTTAATGTTATGTTCGTGTTTTCACGCTGGAGAAGTTACAGTCCGCGCTTTATTTTAGAATCACACCGCCGTTTGTTTGTGTTTTGTTTCAGTATTGTTTTCAATAAACTGTCTGTCATGTTACAATATAAAGAATTATTCATAAATATTTATTTGACACGTAGTTTCCTCCTTTGAGAAAACTGAAACACTTTCTAACAATACCTACCAATGTCACGCTATTCGATTCACATTTTGCGGGATGAATTAAAAATGCAGCTCTTACAATTTGAATGTTACCCAGAAGCCTCAGGAAAAGATGGCAGTAATAATGGTGGCCAAAAGTTTTTCTAGGTCAAAATTTAAAGAGACCTCTACTCTGCTACTTGTCAATGTTTTTATTTCACAAGGTAGTGACACATTCATAAGTCTACGCTAGCTCCCACTAGAAATCTGTAGTCCTAGGATTCTATCATGGAAGACAATTATGAAATTAATTAAGAGATATCAAGGAAGAATATAGTATGATGTGTCCCCGCCACAAGTTTTTGACACACACCTCAGACTACACCTTGCTCAGTGGTGAGAAATCATTCATGCCTCTTGAATGTAATTGAAGAATATTCGAGTGTAAGATATATTAAATAGAATACCAGGCGATTTTGTGTATGCACCACAAGATTGCTATACATCCCTCCATTCACGAGCTTGCTCTGGAGTGGACAGCACACAATCTCTGATGTCAGTGAAGAAGACTGGGAGAAGGGAAACCGCTGGAAGGACAAGAAGATGTGTTTCCACATCAAGATTTACATATACACATTCTTTCCACCTACTCCGTGCATAGAGTGAGAACCAGCCCGGCAATCTTCTTATGCCAGCGAGGAGAATCAGAGAAGGGAAACACTAAAGAAGAACCAGAAGATGTGTATCCACCACAAGATAGTGATACATTCATCCAGCCTACTCCTTGCATCGAAGTGAGTACAGCAAGGCAATCTCTGATGACAAAGCGAGTAGAATCGGAGATAACTCGCGAACATCAAGGAGGAACCAGAAGATGTGTTTCCAAATCAAGATTACGAATACATTTCTCTTCCAGCCTATTCCTTTCATCGAAGTGAGACAGTCCGCAATCTCTGTTGACAAGCGAATGCACAGGAATCGAAAAGGGAAACATCAAGGAAGAAACCACATAGATGTGTATCCATCCACAAGATTGTGGCGATACTTCCTTCCAGCCTACTCCTTGCAACGAAGTGAGACAGCACACAATCTCTGATGACAGCGAAGAAGAATCGGAGAAGGGATACATCAAGAAAGAACCCTTGCACAAAGTGTCTTGTACTACAAAATGGTGATTCTTTAGTTTTGACGTGCTTGCGAAAACACGCGTCTTCATCACCTCTATTGTCATTAAGAGGAACGTGTAGTGGCGTGAATGTCGAGAAGAGTCCATAGAAAGAGACCCATAACAACAGAATCAACAACAACGATTGACACTGAGGCTGCTTTTGTCTAGTAATAGTTCGCTGGCCCAACGATGGTTTTCAAGGAAGAATGTGCGTGACCATTAAAGAAGATTCGATTTAAATATTTACATATCCTGAATGATTTCCTGATTATGATTCTTCAAAGATAAAGACCATGTGACGGGTTAGTAAGGCGAGTTCATACAATTATTACGAAACTTTGATTAATAATATAAATTTTTTTATCATAGACTTATTATTAGAGGTCATTTGATCAATACTATGAATATCTTATTCCATCATCGATAGACCACTAGAATGCTGGTTCCATATATATTTCTCGTTGCTTCAGATTCCCTTTTTTTACGTGCGGCCGCCTGCTCCCTGGTGTTTATGCAATCCCGAATCTTTTCGAGCGTCATGAACTTGTTTTTGTCGTTCTCTAAAGAAACGCAATGCAGAGGAGAGGAGAACTACAACCGGCAAGGTGGTCTCGCAGGAGCCAGCGATCACTAAAGATGCTAAGAAGTACAAGTGGAAAGCGTAGGTGGTCGTAAGATAGAAGATGAAGCGAACGCAGCCGGGCCTTTTCGTCGAAACATAGCGATCAGTGGAGTTTCAAAGAATCGTGTCGAGAAAAAAACTTATGTGCCATTAAGAAGGAAAACTGCAATGTGCCTCATCTAAGCAGACTAATACGGGTTGCAAGCAATGGTATAAACAAACCAAGCAAGTGTTGACTGTCGCAACACTTGTCGTTTAATGTGTTATATCTGGCTCCGGGCAAGTTCATGTCGGATAGAACAGCTTAATCAGTACACAAAGACGCCATACTGGTGAGAAACTGTTTTCCTGTGCTGTGTGCGGAGCCAGGTTTGTAAACAAGAGTAACCTTGTTAACCACAGCAGGTCTCATAGCGAAGAGAGACAATTCGTGTGCAACGTGCTCGACTGTGGGGCTAGGTTTACTAGTAAATCTGGCCTTACCCGCCACACGATGGCCAAACGGTGAGAGACCCTTTGCCTGCGGGATCATGCGATGCACGGTTCCATATAAGAGTTGCCTCCACAACCATGCAAGGACACTCCTTGAAGACCCTTTGCCTGCGGGACATGCGATGCAAGGTTCTCACATATGAGTAACCTCTATAAACATTCTAGGACGCATACCGGAGAGAGACCCTTTGCCTGCGGGTCATGCAATGCAAGGTTCACACGTAAGAGTTACCTAATTGAACATGCAAGGACACATACCGGTAAGAGACCATTTGCGTGTACCGTGGGTGACTGTGATGCAAAATTCACTATTAAGAGTCACCTTACAAGGCACAACTTGACGCATACCGGAGTAAAACGTTTTGAGTGCGCTCTGTGTCAATCAAGGTTCGCACATAAGAGCAGCCTCACCAGCCACATGACGTCACACACCGGAGAGAAACCTTTCGCTTGTTCCGTGTGCCCATCGAGCTTCACAAGAAAGAGTCGCCTCACCAGTCACAAGAAGATGCACACCGTTGCGTAGCTCTTGTATGTTGCTTTTATCATAGAGGAACTTATTAGAGCAACGATTCTCTCCAAGCACAGTTCAACCCTACAGCTGTGTACGAGAATATGTGATATTTAAAAGAAATACCTGAGTGAGTGCTAGTGATTAAACTTCATTTTTATTTTCGTATTTTTGTTGAAATTGTGAAAGGGAAACTATGCCAAAACCGAATTCATAAAAACAACTAGTTAATAGGATTTCTCTCTATTCTATTACTTTCGATAGAAGTTTCTATAGGTTGTCGTGCATACAAATATATTTATCGCAAATAAGTTAAATTTTGTCCTAAAAGTAAGTCCATTTAAGGATTGTAATATTTTTTTTAGTATAGTATTGATGTTTGTTTGGGGGAGGGGGAGGGTAAATAATTTTTAAAATTCATGATGCTACAGATGATGATGTTACAGAGTGGGATAATTTTTCAGTTCTGCTACATGTCTGGTTATAAGAGTTCAATGATTGGTTATAACGTAGTAGTTTTGTCTATTGTGAAATGAATTACATTACACATTGACAAATATGAAATCGTATTCTCCTCTACGAATCAGACAAACCACATACATCCTATCAAAAAAGAAAAGAGTTCTATAAACCCTCATTGATGTGCATTTATTATAAGAACAAATCTTTGTAATTCTCATATTCAATAAAGTCCATTGTATTATATCAATGTTTAAACATATTTATTTAGAATTATAATTGTTACTCAGACTTGGGTTACCCAGTCATGTTTATATAAACAATTAATACATATCATAGATTCTTTCTTTCTGACTTCTGACTGAACGTCTATTGTATGCAATATGACAGGAGTAGCCATATACCTTAGGACTTACATTGGTTCAAGGTGTTGGGTTATTATTATTAACAATGTTATTGTGATTTCATCAGAAGGTATATACGCTCAACACATTAAATTAAATAAGTTAGTACAAGTTGATATTGTTTCGATTATGTTTGACTAAAAGGCATACTGACTGTTATACAACAAACTGTAAGATGGAAACCTATGTGGTTTTGGAGATAGTTCTGGTCGAGATGTCGAGGAAGAAGGTGAGCAGAGCCTGAAGACAAAGAACTCCCGGGGAGCCCCTCCCGCTTCAATGGGAAAAGCACAGTAAACTGGAAATTGAGACCTACACTTTGGACATCGGGGTAGAAGTTTAGAAAGACACAAGAAACCGAATAGGACCGGAGGTTGTCAGTAAAAAGCTTGGGGTAAATCTGTTAAGCAACATGAATAATTGGGTTGTCAGTTATTTGTAGTTAATTTTTTTACTTGGGAGTCCGGGACTCGGACCACGCTAGTCAAAACGCACAGTCTTATTCAGATTTCGTAATCTATGAGTTAAATAAACAAGGCATTCTCTTCATGTTTTAAACAGTTCTTTAAACTGTGTAAAACCATGTTCATCTTCCATCCTGAATTCCTCAGAACACAGTACATCTCGGTTTGCAATCTCTGGGGTCAGGGAAAGGGTAGAACCTTGCTACGCCCCATGTTAGTTCTGGTGGTTAAGCTCTTTGGTAAACCCTGAGTTAACAGATTGTCTACACTATTAATTACTCAAGCCTGAATTTATAGTCATTTCATAGCTCAGAGGGTCCTATTGTGGCTATGGACCTTGGTTTTTAGGGAAAAATTAATAACATGCATAAAAGCAAAATCTCTACCATTATCAAGACCCAATATGAAACCTTGACTTTCTGGCCCTCTTAATCTTCCTCCCTCCTCTATCTTCTTCTCTCATGTATCATCCTCTCACCTCCATCTTCATCCCTGTTTCACTCATTGGCTGGTTTCAATCTAGACTTATCACTTCTATAAATAAAATCATAAAAAACAAAGTTTTTACAACTTAAATTGATTAAATTGTTATAGTTTTGGGAGAAATTTTGACAAGCATTTGTCTCGCCCGTACAATGTCTAGTCGTAAGGGTTCCCGCTTTTAGTTAAAATATGCCCCTGTCTTTGTAACTTGTTATTTATATTGTCACTCAAATATTGACAAATCCAAACATATTTTGTTGGTCATTGTGCTACCATGATTTTTTAGGTATTGCAATACTGAAATTGAAATTGATTCCTATAAACAATTTTGATGCTGACGTCGCTCGAAGGTTGATCGTGACCGACTTATTTAGACGGTGTTAGAATATTAAAATATTGATTGATATCTGGTTTGTCACCACTGTTTCATCTTTGGTGGACGTCAAGCGCCGTAAATGTTGGCCTGTTCTGCTTTTACAAAGTACAGTAAATCATTGAATAATAATCCGTGTGATCAGAAATGTCCCCGCCCCCTCTGCTGCCCAATCACATCTGCTGGGATGCACGATCTTGGTTGATAAACGCGCAGGTGAACATGAGAAATGCTGCTGAACCAAAAAGGTAGTTTGTATAATATTTTTTGAAAATATTAAATTTATTTACTAAGTTATATTTCCTCTTGTCATAGAAAAAGCACAGCTCAACATTTTGAATGACAATAATGTCAAGTGATGACAAAAGTATCATTGAATACACTGCCCACTTCTTCTCCATTAATAAACATATTTTATATTTGTAATTTGTTTTTGCAACGAAAAGCTTAGAACAAGAGAATGTGCGACATTTGAGTGCTTTGCTTTAGAACATAAAACACACAACATCTTGTCGCAATTTTCATCTTCGTGTGGAGCTCTTTGTGTCTTTGAGTGTGTGGTACACTACGAATCTTTGCAATGGCGGCTCCTTGTGTGTTTTACATGTTTCGATTGATGGTTGGTTTCTATTTATGTCCAAATATCATTTCCACGGTAGTAATATTCGGGAGAATTTTAAGGTAAACCGATTTTACTTTTATAAGTAGAACCCAGGTTTATAATATGTTAGGCCTGTAGCTGACGTAGGGTAAGGCTTTATAAAGGGTTTCACATACCTAGGAGCTATCCGAATAGTGACAAAACGCGTTCATTCCCTGGTCTTATTCTCGTTTTACTTCACCGTTACACGTCATGACATCCGTGACGTAGCTAGTAGCATCCGAATAGTCGAGCGCACGATCGAGACTTGCCGAAATCTGGGGAAAGAAACAAAAATCGGAAAAAGGGCACCAGCAGTGCGATCATGTTAGCTTGTAGAAATCGATTTTTATAGAAAGCTCATGAGCTCTCTATCGTTATCTCAATCTGTGCAACTATTTTAAGTCCGACCACGTAATCGTGCATCACTTCTCTATAGCAACGATAACTAATTTGTGACAAATATTTAAACGTGGAAAGTAACCGCCCGTTCCGA
>JAMZAV010006587.1:0-40460 GCA_024449915.1 Sweltsa coloradensis
ACCGGTCGACCATTCTGGGCTCGACTGGGTATTGTTATTTTCATTGTTTCACTCAACGTCTGATTGTTGGGTACTGCCTTGGCTCCGAAATGGTGCTTGCATCTACAAGGCCGTGTTTTAATGAAAAGTTGTGCTATCTCGTTAAAATGTTACATAAATAATATCATATTCTAAATAAATGAATGATTTGAATGAAAGAATGAATGAATTATTGTCTACCCATGTGTAGTTACAGGAACATTGTCGGAAGTTGACATTATTCCATGATTTTCAATGAAAGAATTTGAAATAACCGCGCTTTCTTCAAGACCAGCCCACGACCGGAATAAAACTCTGGGCTTCTTGGTCTCGACCATAACAGTCAAAACAGCAACGCATCGCATACGTTTCTTGCAAATCTGATCTGTCATTGGTGCGAATTGTGTTTACTTAAATTCCATTGGTCGCAGACTGGTCGTTCTGGTCACCTTTGCGGAACACAACCTTGGTGTGTATATTTTGAAAAACATTGTTGTTAATTGATGTTTTGAACAATAACAACAATAAATATTGTTTACATGTCAACTCTCTTGGCAGCTATCCACACTGGTGTTAGTGTTTACTTGATGATCGAGCACTCACATACCGGCTCTACCACCCTGCCCCATCTCCAACATCGGTCCTAACGGCCCTCTAAAAATACCTGAGAAATAGTCTCACTTGAATGGTACAGTGTTCCAGCACATTTTGATTAAAAATCATAATGCAGTAAAAAGTTTAGGAGCACATTCGGCAGGTACAACGTAAACCACACTCGGGCATAAGCACGATAAACCAGATTAAACAACCGTTCGAAATTGGTGTTCTTCCGGCCCAGAACCAGTATTTAATTCGAAGGAATAGACACGCGCCTGTAACATATGCGGACGGGAAGGCCCGTAGAGGCTTTTCTCTCAAGCGCCATGATTTTTTAAACAATTGCCGACGTTGTTCGGAGTGAGGGGAGGGAGCCTTTAAAAGGCGTAACCCTACTGTGAGGGAAGAAAGGCGATTGGATATTGCTTAACGTCTCTTATTTATGCAACTTGGCTCATCGAGACGAAGGGTGGGACGTAAGGGGTGACGCGGGGGTCAAAGGGTGGACAGGCCTGTGCTGGTCTAAACCAGCCACAAGCGTATGTGGAGGGCAGGGGTTCCCCCACGTCGTGGTCGTCTCCGTCAGTGTCATCATCCGTCCGTGTTGTCATTGTCGTCGCCGTCGGGGAGGTAGTCAAAGGGAAGGGGAAAGTCCCCGACGAGATCGTTAGTGTCAGAAGTACGTCTGAGCGGGTGGTTCAAACGTTCAGAGTCATGATTGAAGTCGGGCACCGGGACATTATTGATGATCCCAGCCGCATTAACAACGCGATGATTTGGGCTTCCTTTCTTTGTCAAAAGTGGCAATTACATTTGTGTTGAGATAGGGCACCTCTTCAAGGTAGCCCTTTCAAAAGAAAAGGAAGCTTTTCTGTCCTCTGCAACTTCACTGTAATAAATTTACTTGTAAAAATATCTATAATGTAGTGTTACGCTTGCATTCCCAACACGTTCATATATTAAAACACATACATTCAGATTGTAATAAAATGACTACTAGTTTGTTTTATAAAGTTACATTTGCTAATAAAACAACTCTAATGTAGTTGTTTTATTAAATTTACTTGGTAATTCAACAACCCGTAGTGTTCTATTGCAACTGCATGGGGGTGATAAAATTACAAATTCACTTGTAATATTAGGCAATTAGAGCCATAATATTATATCTACAATGCTGTTGTTTTATTTAATATGTTAATGTAATTGAACATCTATAATAATGTCGTATTTGTACTACATATGGGTCAGAAAATTAGCTCTACAGTTATTTTTTAGGCGATTGGATTGGTAATATTACATCTCAAATGTAGGAATTTTATTATTTTATGTGTAATGTGATTGAACAACTATAATAATGTCGTTTTGGGCAAGTACATAAGGGTCAGAAAATAAGTCGACCAGTTGTTATTTTATGCATTTGGATTTGTAATATTACATCTCAAATGTAGTTGTTTTATTAATATGCGATTTAATTTAACAAGGCGTAGTGGCAAAATAGCGATAGTTTTTAAATTACGATGATGTGATTTGATTAATTAGTTAGTGATGCAGAGTGAATCTGTAAGCAAGACATACACCATTAGACAGATTAGAGGCAGATTAACATTACATATTAATTTCGTGAGTAGAAAAACCCCCGCCAAACTGGTCTCGAACCTAGATCACCTGGAGAAAGAATTACAAAGCATGTGATTAAACCGTATACACCAACAGGACCTGTGAGAAACGCATCGAGTTTCGTCAGTCATGTTTAGAGCGGTGCACCTACGTATTTCTTTTCAACTCTTTAAGAACGTACTTCCCGTTGAGCCCAACTCCGAACCCCGGGTCGAACAGTTCACAACCGTCCGTTGTTTTAGCACAGTAGGCGTGTCGATACATTGCACCGAGGACGCGTCTAGGAGAAGGATCTAGAAGCTCTCCAGACCGTCGAACGTCGCAAGCAAGCGCGATGCGCGACACGATGACTAATTGGCTCGGTCACGGAGTTTGGTAATGCTTGGCGGACAGATAGAACATTTTTCGTAGATAAACCCAATGCTGCTCCCAACACGTGTTTTGGAGATACGAGTGTTTCTGTTTTGTCAAACTTAGACAGAAGACTCAATTTGTGGAATGTTTAGTGTAAGTGTAATAAAACCATAATTACATCACAGCACAAAAATAAATATTGTTTATTACAATCTTTTTGTTAAAGCCATAAGCTTTATTGCGTTGCACTTCAACTTCAATCACATCACATAAATATAATATGTATTTAAAATAATATTTGTTTCATCTATTGTGTTTTATAATGACCATTTCCGGGTCAATAAGCTTGTTGTATGATAAAATAATTGTATTATAACACATATCTTAAGAAAACACAAATACACTGCTATGTGGAATCAGAGATGGCTTGGTGCTATAGTATTGTTTGTCTGATTCCCTTCATTTAAAATAATTAACATAAGCAATATTTATATAACTTTAAACAATTATATAAATAAAGATTTTTTTCATAGAAATACAGTGCATATTATTTACAAAAATATATCTTGGCGCTTCCATGAAATGGCATGTATTAGGACAATGTGTGGCAGTCAGAACCCCTTGGAAATGTTAAATTTAGAGCATCACGACAAAAGCACACTAATGAACGATTCTATTCGTATAGTCAGCAGACAAATACTTTATAATCGACACGCACACGCTCATGCTCATCCAACATTTTTTCAATTGGAACTATTATCAGTCATGTGACTACAGATATTATGCTGTAAAAATGTATAACATAAAGTACTATAATATGTTTTATAAGGTTAGAATGAAAAAGCAACAGGCATGCAGAAGGTCCAGGGTTCGATTCCCGTTAAAGTCAGTAGTTTTTTAACTTCTGATTTGGACTTAAGTCCATCAGTTCGTGTCTTAGGAGTTTGTAAACGGTGACTTTGGAGTCGTCCTAGCAACGAAGCACATAGTAAATTCAGAGTTGTTCTGAATCGGCCTTGTTGATTCTGGCGTTGATTCCCGGGGTGTTCGCACTGTCCATACCACTGATTGCTATATTTCCTAATAAAAAAAGATCTTAGGTTGGTTATCGCTAACTCGTCGATTGCGTCGGGGCCTACGGGGTTTGGGCTTGGTCGCTTTGATTTAAAGTCCTCCACTGAAAATCAGTTTATATAACTGAGTGGATAGACTCTAAATACAATTTATTTATTTATTTTTATTTGCTTTATTGCAAATGTATAGGGGCTATGTAAGTTAGTTAATTGTTTGTAAATGAATATAGGGCGCGTCACCGGGTAGGTCATATTGCTCCGCCTGTTATCGTTTATAACGATGTTATTGTTTATTCTTTGGAGGAACACGGTAGAGTTTTACGATATTACGATTACGATATTTTTCGATTTTTGAAAATTTGTTTTACTTATAACACCTACATGCTTTATTCGATTCTAATGATTTTTTTCACAAAACCTTAATTATATGAATTAAGATATTCGTGTGAAATTTGAGCGCAATCGAAATTTATTTTTCATGAAAATAGAGATTTTGTGGGTATTTTCTTTTTTAAAACAATTTTTTTACTTATTACACCTACATGCTTGATCCTATTGTAATAAGTTTTTCACAGAACCTTAATTTTATTAATTTATATATTCGTGTGAAATTTGAGCGCAATCGAATAATTAAGGTAAGTTGAAGTAATAAGGCCACCCTAAGGAATTTTATTTGATAAAATTTAAGTGGGAAGAGGTAGAGGCTCAAAAATTTCAGGAAATAATATTCGAGGCATTGGTTATACAATAAACTAAACAACATATTTAAGTAATTAGTATATTGTCTAAAGCGAATTAAAATATAATATTGTGTAAAGTGGCCTTATTAAAAGCACGTGTTGATAATAAGGCCATTTTATATTTTATATGTTGATAATGATATAAAATCCATTTCCAACTTATTTGTAGCTTTGTTATTATTGCCTATGGTATTTGACATATTTTATTTACTTTGGGCATGTTGTCAGTGCCATTATATACTCAACAGGAAGTAAATTTAGAGATTCACGAAAAAAAATTAAAAATTTAAAAAAATTTATTAGGACAATTTTTTTGACTACTCTGACAACAACGGGCATAAAATTAAGCCTAGGGTTTACTCCAACAATAAGCTTTCAAGTAAGTCGACAGTAATGTTGATCTTCATTGTGAGGTTATGTCAGTGGCCTTTTTACCAAAACAGCACGTTTGTGATAATCCTAGTCATATTTCAATTCAAAATGTATTTAATCAAAAAAAAAAAAAAATTTATCATATACTTGAATAACTAACCTTCAATCTAAAGTATATATTTAATATCTATCACTATTCGTGTCCGTAAAAAGATTTTTTTCTTACCTTCCGTTTCTTATAAAACACCGCCTGAGAAACGCGGATGACAAACAAACAGCTGTCAAAACTGTTCTATCGGTCGTAATTGCATGTAGTTTTCACCGTTGTGGTCAGATGGAGTAGCTATACACTCTAGAAGTGGAATCGTCAAAAAATATTTCACTAGCAACAAAGATACAGGCGAGTGGCCTTATAAGTCGGGTGTCCTTATTACTCCGACCTACCTTAATTATTTCTTATAAAAATCGCAATTTTTCGATTTTTTATTTTTTTAAATTAGTACGTACGATTATTTTTTTTTAAGTATATTTTTTATTTAATTTAATTTAATTAAAAAAAATTTTGAACAAAGTAATAATTTTTTTACAGAACAACAGAAAATCCGCATAACACATGGCAGCTCAATACACCAATACACAAGCAGAAACAATACTAACATTCAAAGGCTCGGGCCGCTCGGCATTGCTTGCTCTGAAATAAGGTATTGCTTTGTTATAGGTTAGCAGTAGGTTATAAACGCAGAACCCAGTCCAGGGGGTCAATTTACTAACTCGTCGTTGCTGATCGACTGTGACAACGTAAGTGACAACTTAAAGTCGACGTACACTAAGACAACTGAAAATGTTGACGAAGCCAATAATATTTTGTCTAGAAAGTTAACGAACAACGGAACTGTTGATTGTTAATTTGCAAAGATGGTTCGGTTTCGGTCGCGGTCTGCCGAGATGGCACCAAGAAATTAGACGGCGTGTGCATAGCTCATATTGCATTTTTGTGAATTAAGTGTTGCATTGGTGTACGAGTAGTGATATGACAATAAAGATTTTTGTAGGATGCCCGCTTTAGTGTGCACACCAGTTTTTTCCTGATGTGTCCCTCTTCAGATCTAGGTATATATTGCAGAAAGGTAATGGTGTAGGGAATGTCCAAGGGCTGTTATTATAGGACGCAATCCCAGCATTCGCCTTAGTTAGGATTGCCGGCACCGGCAGGAATCGAACCCGGGACCTCCCGAATCAGAGTTCCATGCGTTATACGCATGAGCCATTTCCGTTAGTTTGATATTATTATAGGCCTAGTGTATATGATGGTGTGTGTAGGCCCCGCCTACAGAATAGAGAAGTAATATTGGAAAGCAATATTCGTGAGGTCTGGGGCGCAACTTCAGCCACCGGAGGCTAGAAATTGTTCATTTTTACTTTTGTGTCAGTGGCCACTGGCCGGAAAACGATTTTAGAGAAATAATATTTTATTGACATAACCTTGAAATACAGTGATACCCAATGAAGTAATAACAACTGATTTTTTTTTAAATAAATAATAATATTATAATTATATTTTTTTCGATTTCGTGGTGGTGGAGGGAGGAATCAAACACCTGATCCCCCCGCCTCTCTACGCCTGTTTCACGATGCAATCTCCGTTGCAAGGGAAAGTTGATATAATTTATTGTATCCTACTTTTAATGGAAAACACAAAAATGCTACACCAAATATGCAATATACTTTCAAATATAAACAAATAAAAGTAAATGAAGGAATCAACTCGACTAAATAGAAGAAACAAATTAATTACTGTACACTGCATAGTATTTGACAGTTGCCTTTAGTTATAATAATTCATATTGGTTGGGGGGTGGAGACAAGGGCCTACATTGAAAAATCGGAAACCGGTTACTTTCGAAAATTCAAAAATAAAGTTTTTTTCAATTCGCCGCGCTTTCCCGTGCAACACAGGTGTCACATTGTAGGCTGAAGGTTAATGTAAACATGCGCTTTTCATTTCTTTTGTGCTTGGCGGCGATTTTTCTTTCGAATTTAAATGTCCTTTGTTCATGCCGCCGGCTTGTGGCAGTGTGTTGAGTATGCCCCTCCGCCCCATCACTTCTGTCTAACCACTCGCGATCTTATAACCAACCATAACAATTGTAATGTTTTCAATCTGCTAGATGTCAAGGCTGTCACCAGTGGTAATAACTGAAATAAATCACATGGGAATAGAGATACTGTAGAGGCTGGCCTTTCCTTATTTTGTTGTACTCTCCACTATTACGGGTATTAGACCGTATTAGTCACTCAACGGTATTACGGCTCCAGCCCCTACCCCGCCCCGCGCCAACGCATCGTGACCTTGACTAGACTGTGACAAGATAAAAAGGAGATGCAAGGAATCACTCTTTGGAACCAAACGTAAGAAGACGACATGAGAACGCTGACACAGTATTCTTGAGGGTTTCCATATTTCCACAATTTTCCTTTGCATTTTGTAAGACATGTTTACAGGGGCGTAGGAACGGGGGGTGGGAAACTCCCCCACTTGTTGGCTTGACCGCCCCACTGGCGGGGGGGGGGGGGTCAAGCCAGTTATAGCTTGTTGGGTGATTTTTAGGATTTTTACTACAGTCGGGCTTGCAAACAAAAAGGAAGATTTTTGTTAACATTTTTTTAGAAAGATTTAGTAAGAGACGTGATTTGCGAGACTAGACTATAGCCATCTGATTTTAGACTAATATTCAATATATTTTGTGTGCAGTGTTTTTACTCCCAAGCAGACTGTCAACCGATTTCAGTCAGGTAATTAATCTTCAATGCATATTAGCTTCAAAATGTAACCCTTGTTCATACTTAAAATTCGCCTGAAACGTGTTTTAGGCCACCTAACAAGATCATCTTTTAAAAAGCCTGGGGCTTTGCCCCAGACCCCAGTTGCCCACCTAACTTCGTTGTCAACTTAAGTGTGACCCCTCACTAAAAAAATAGTTCTTACGCCACTGCATGTTTATGTATTTAATTAGGTCTGTTAGATTTACTATTATTTGCACTTGTGGAACAAAGTTTGCGATGGGTATTTTTTTATCAACACAATCGTTTGGAAATTTTCGTAAATGAATTTTTATGAACAACATTTTTCAGTAATTGCCAAAATAGCAGATCAAAATTTAAAAAGTATACTTGGTTATTAAAAGGTATACATTAATTTCGGTATGTCACTAGGCATTACTTTTCATAACATTATTTTTTGTTACTTTATGAATTTAATATGTAGATTTCAAAAATCTACTCACCGGGAATTGAGCCTTATTGGTCCTTCTGTATGAGCGGAAATCCATCTCCACGCCTTCAATGAATATAGACAATATTGTTTAAAATTAAATTCAACAATGTATTCAATTTTCAATATAATATAAAAATTCATTTTTAGATCTGTCGATGCGTTTGTATATTGTGTATTTGTATTTTGTTTGTATTTTTTTTATCGATACGCTGATTCGGTAAGGTGCCGGTTCGATACCAGCTGAACAAAAGCCTAACAGAAGTTCATTTGTTACTCAGTCAAAACGGCGAAAATGTTTACCGCAAATCATAAAATTACATGAATAAACTTTTGGTTTAGTTATCACATCCTACATCTTTTCTCAATTTGGTTAGTCCGGGAAACACTCCCGTAGGTGTAATTGTTTTTATTTAATACAATCCAGAAATTAAAAAAGTCCGCCCCGACCGGGGACTCGAACCACGGATCTCCCACATTCCAGGTGTGAGATGAGAGAGAGAGAGAGAGAGAGAGAGAGAGAGAGATGAGAATGTGGGAGATCCGTGGTTCGAGTCCCGGTAGGGGCGGACTTTTTTAATTTCTGGATTGTATTAAATTAAATCCTAAATCTAGTTTTCCAAAAAAAGACCAAGTTTCTCCTAGACAGTTGTGTACACTAATTGTTATTAATTTCATTTAGTAAGTCTACACCTCAAGTACTACGAAGAAGCTTATAGGCCTATATATTATTATCTGGAATTGTTTAGGCCTAAACCACACTGATACCACAAACAACAGTGGTATAAATTTATGTGTATTTAGGTAACTACTGTCAAGGTTTCAGTGAAAAATTAGTAGGGTACTTATTTATTTATTTATTATTTATTATTTATTTATCCCAGAACAGTTTTACAACCAGTAATACTAGGATATAATAAAAACAACATAACATCAACAACATAACAAACCTGAAACAGAAAATACATGTAGGACCTACAGTTAATATAATATAAGACACATTTGCCCTACAACAAACAACACTTTTCTTAAAAGTAAAAAAGTAGTTTCTTGAATGGATTTCTCCAGCCCTTGCGGCTTTTTCTGTCAGCAGTGAGGCTTTTTCTCCCCTTTTTTCTCTTAACACCAACCATATTGAGACCTTGCTCATCACATGCCAATGTCACAACACACGACTGTCAGATTCGTAAGACTACTATCATCACACGTGCTCGAAGCGGCAATATGGAAAGTGCGCGAATCCTTAAGTGCGCGAAACGTGAAGTGAGCGAATTTTTAAGTGCGCGAAACGCAAAGTGAGCGAAAACTTTCGCTCAGTGTCCTTTTCGCGCACTATGCTTTTCGCTCAATGTCCTTTTCGCTCACTTTACTATTCGCGCAGTTAAGAATTCGCGCAGTGTCCATTCGCTCACTTACAAATTCGCGCACTTAAGAGTTCGCGCAGTTAAGCATTCGCGCACTGTCCTTCCGCTCAGTGTCCTTTTCGCTCACTTTACTATTCGCGCAGTTAAGAATTCGCGCAGTGTCCAGTTTCGGGGTTTAGTGTAGTATTCTCCGGTCCGAAAACATTAAGTAGTTAGGCAAGCAAGCACGCTGCAGATGGCGCGCGACACGAGAAGAGCGGGCTTGCGATGACATATTCCCCGCTCGGCTTCGGGGATCAGATTTCGTGCTGTTAGTTGTTAGTAGAACAAGAAAATCATGGCGATTCCGATAATTTGAATGCTAAATCTCAGACTTACTTATTTCCCGTCCGCTTCACGACGTATAAGTATGAAAGTGTGTTTCCTACGGAAATGTGATCCCCCACGTTTCCAATTAATCGAAGTATTCATATAGTCGTACGCACCAGTTATCTGACTAGCATTTTCAGTTGTATAATTTCAAACTAGGAAGCTTCGCAAACGCTTTTTCAGGCGCGTTGTTGGATGAACGTAATTTTTTTAGAACGAAAAAAGGCGTAAATTGCGATTTTCATGAAAACTAATTTTTCGATTGCGCTCAAATTTCAAACCAATATATTAATTCATAGAAATTAGGTTCTGTAAAAACATCGTTACAATCGGATAAAGCATGAAGGTGTTATAAGTCGAATAAATGTAAAATAAAAAAATAAAAAAAACGTAAAATTGCGTTTTTCATGAAAAATTATTTTTTATTGCGCTCAAATTTCACACGAATAAATAAAATCATAAAATTAAGGTTCTGCGAAAAAATCATTACAATCGGATAAAGCATGTAGGCGTTGTAAGTCAAAGAATGTTTAAATAAATTGAACAAATCGTAAAATTGCGATTTTCATGAAAAATATTTTTCGATTGCGCTCAAATTTCACACGAATATATTAATTCATAAAATTAAGGTGCTGTGAAAAAATCATTACGATCGGATAAAGCATGTAGGTGTTATATTATAAAAATTGAAACTATATAACAGGTAGTAACTTTACACATATAAATCATTAGACTTTTCACTGTTAATACTGATTTTTATTTAAAAAATGTGATATTTCGACTACTTTTCAGCAGTCTTTATCAAACAATACAACAAATATCAAACCACAACAAACAAGACAAATAAACATTCAAAAAAGACGCTTCAATCCTTGCACATGAGTCTAATGCCACAACACGGAAAATCAAGGAAGCTGGTTTGATTTCAAGTGTGGCCAATACAATCAGTGTGCCGAGTGTCAATTATCCAGCCATTTGGAAGAGTTTCTGTCCTTCAATTTCATCACTAGATCAATAGTTTAATTTCATACCCCAACTGTCCAACATATCAATTTAATGTTCTGGTTTTTTATTTTTTATTCATAAAAAACTTTTTTGTTAATAATTTGGTACTAATACACAGCCATATTTATAATTTTTTGTGAAATGTTTTTTGTCTTGTTTATTTGTTGTATTGTTTGATTAAGACTGCTGAAAAGTAGTCGAAATATCACATTTTTTAAAATAAAAATCAGTGTTAACAGTGAAAAGTCTAATGATTTAAAAAAGGTGTTATAAGTCGAAGAATGTTTTAGAAATAAAAATAAAATCGTAAAATTGCGATTTTTATAAGAAATAATTTTTCGATTGCGCTCAAATTTCAAACAATTATATAAATTCATAAACTTAAGGTTCCGTGAAAAAATCGTTACAACCAAATTAAGCATGTAGGTGTTATTAGTCGAAGAAATATTTTAAAAATCGAAAAAAATCGTAAAATTGCGATTTTAATGAGAAATAATTTTTCGATTGCGCTCAAAAACGTAGCAGTTCTAAGTTTAGAGATTTCGAAGGCCTCAATAAATTTTTATCGCAATTGGAGTAGGTATCGGTTTAGCCGAAATCGTGTTAACAAACATACAAAAATACAAAAAACAAAAACAGAAACAAAACAAAAAAAACAAAACATTCCGGATTTTTTTCTCCAGTGTAGTGAAACGGAATCTTCGCTACGCTCATACAATAAAAATAATATATATTGTGATCATTTTGTGATATGCACTATTTTAGGAAGTAGATTCACGTTGCTATAATCGTTTTCCTACAACTAGAAAAACGCTTAAGTCCCGCCGCGTTGTTGGATGAGCGTAAATGGTGCATTGAGCTGCCATGTGTTATGCGGATTTTCTGTTGTTCTGTGAAAAAATCATTACCAAGTTGAAGATTTTTAAAATTAAATAAAAAATTAACGTAATTTTTTTTTTTTAATTAATCGTAATTTTAAAAAAGGAAAAATTGTAATATTGAAATTTTCATAAGAAATAATTATTTGATTGCGCACAAATTTTACACGAATATATTAATTCATAAAATTAAGGTTCTGTGAAAAAATCATTACAATCCAATAAAGCATGTAGGAGTTTTAAGCCGAAGAAATTTTAAAAATTGAAAAAGTCGTAAAATTGCGATTTTCGTAAATAATAGTTTTTTGATAACGCATAAATTTCACATGAATATATCAATTCATGAAATTAAGGTTCTGTGAAAAAATCATTACAATCGGACAAAACATGTAGGTGTTGTAAGTCGAAGAAATTTTTAAAAATCGAAAAAAATCGTAAAATTGCGATTTTCATGAGAAATAATTTTCCGATTGTGCTCAAAAACGTGGCAGTTTTAAGTTCATAAATTTCAAAGCCCTCCAGAAAATTTCATCGCAATTGAAGTATCGGTTTAGCCGGAATCGTGTTAACAAACAGACAAAAATACAAAAAAAAACATTTTTTTCTCCAATGTAGTGAAATGGAATCTTCGCTTCGCTCATCCAATTAAGGTTCTATTAAACACATGTAAATAAGATTTAAAACTTATTTAATCAATATTGACTGTTTTTGTAAATTTTTACTTTAAATTCTTAAAATATTAACTTCGTATACAATGACAGGAATTAAGTTACATTTTCATGAAATCAGTGCAGAGAAAAAAAACATTTAAAAAATATTTATATAATCAACTCGCTACAAAAAAAATTGTAAAATTGTTGGATGAGCGAAGCGGACTTCAATTTCACTGACCCCCCAAAAATTTAGCTCGGGTGAATTTTTTTGTTTGTTTTTTTGTTTTTTTTGTTTTTTTGTTGTGTTTTTCCGTCTGTTTGTTCGCTCTCTACCGGGCAAACGGCATATGCGATCTTGATGAAAATTTGACAAGACCTTCGAAATCTCTGAACTTAGACTTGCCACGTTTTTGGGTACAATCGAAGAAATATTTCTCATGAATATCATACTTTTACGATTTTTTCGGATTTTTTGTGCGATATTTTCGTGCTATTTGGGCCAATTCTGACCAAACGGGTCCAGGGTTCGATTCCCGTCAAAGTCAGAAGTTTTTTAACTTCTGATTTGGACTTAAGTCCATCAGTTCTTGTCTAAGGAGTTTGTAAACGGTGACTTTGGAGCCGTCCTAGCAACGAAGCACATAATAAATTTCAGAGTTGTTCTGAATCGGCCTTGTTGATTCTGGCGTTGATTCGCGGGTGTTCGCACTGTCCATACCACTGATTGCTATATTTCCTATTAAAAATATCGATCTTTGGTTGGTTATCGCTCACTCGTCGATTGCGTCGGGGCCTGCAGGGTTGGCTTGGTCGCTTTGATTTAAAGTCCCCCACTGAAAATCAGTTATATAACTGAGTGGGTAGACTCTAAATAAAAATTTATTTATTTATTTATAACGTTCATATTATACGCAGACATTAGGGTTATGGTGATGTAGTACATTTTGAAAGAAAAAGTTAAAAAAGTTAGCCAGAATCTATAGAAATAAAGCTTTTAATATAAGATTTTTGGTTTTTTGTACGATATTTTCGTGCCATTTGGGCCAATTCTGACCAAACGGGTGGGGCTACAACGTTCATATTATACATGGACTTTGTTTGTTTTTCCGTCTGTTTGTTCGCTCTCTACCGGGCAAACGGCATATGCGATCTTGATGAAAATTTGACAGGACCTTCGAAATCTCTAAACTTAGACTTGCCACGTTTTTGGGTACAATCGAAGAAATATTTCTCATGAATATCATACTTTTACGATTTTTTTCGATTTTTTGTGCGATATTTTCGTGCTATTTGGGCCAATTCTGACCAAACGGGTGGCGCTACAACGTTCATATTATACGCGGACATTAGGGTTATGGTGATGTAGTACATTTTGAAAGAAAAAGTTAAAAAAAGTTTGCCAGAATCTATAGAAATAAAGCTTTTAATATAAGATTTTTGGTTTTTTGTACGATATTTTCGTGCCATTTGGGCCAATTCTGACCAAACGGGTGGGGCTACAACGTTCATATTATACATGGACATTAAGGTTATGGTGATGTAGTACCTTTTGAAAGAAAAAGTTGAAAAAGTTTGCCAGAATACATAGAAATAAAGCTTTTAATATACGTTTTTTTAAGGTAAATAATACCAATTGACAAGAAACAAATGAAACTTGACAAGATTCACCTACAATGCGTTGGCAGCAAAACAAAGCACTTGCAAAAGTAAAGATATCCCACACAAACTAAAAACTTTAAATAGCTCATCCATCAACGCGGCGGGACTTTAGCGTTTTCCTAGTAATAAAAAGTACTAGGCTTTAAAAAGCATTAATATAACTAGGAAACTTCGCAAACGCTTTGTTTAGTCGCGTTGATGGATGAGTTTTTTATAAGTTTTTAGTTTGCGTGGGATCTCTTTACTTTTGCAAGTCCTTTTTGAACGCATTGTAGGTGATTGTTGTCAAGTTTCTATTGTTACTTGTAAATTGTTTTTATAAACCTAAAAAAACTCATATTATAACCTTTATTCTATGGATTCTGGTTAACTTTATCAGTTTTTTCTTTCAAAAGGTTCTTCATCACCATAACCTCATGTCCGTGTGAAATATTAACGTTGTAGCCCCACCCTTTTGGCCAGAATCGGCCCAAATGTCACGAAAATATCGCACTAAAAATCGAAAGAAAATCGTAAAAGTACGATATTCATGAGAAATATTTCTTCGATTGTACCCAAAAACGTGGCAAGTCTAAGTTTAGAGATTTCAAAGGTCACCTCCAATTTTCATCAAGATCGCATATGCCGTTTGCCCGGTAGAGAGCGAACAAACAGACAAAAAAAAGAAAAATTAACATCCGAGCTTAATTTTTTGGGGGGTCGGTGAAATTGAAGTCTTCGCTTCGCTCATCCAATAAATTAATCGTATTTTTTTAAATCTCGAATTAAAACGTTAAATCCGTATGCAATGAAACAAAAAAAGTTTCATTATTGTGAAATAAAACTCGAGAAAAAACTTAAACATTATTTTAATTATGGATTTTATGGGATTTTATTTTATTTATGTATTTATAATTCAATGCCAAATTAAAGCAATTTCCCCTAAAATTTCAGCGGTAGACTTTATATGAGAGTGATCAGCACACCTTAAAGAACATGTCAGCACAACAATTAATCTCTTGCAATAAGTGGCGGAAAAATCGAATTTTTCTCTTCGTTGCTTATACACTAATTATTATTGATATCATGAAATTATTTTTGTATTTTATTAATATTTTAAATTACCATGTACTTAATTAAATTCAAACATTACTTTATAAATTATAAAATTAAATTAATAAACCAGTTTTTGTAGTGGGTACGTGAATGGCTTTTTTGGTGACCATGCGACGACCTGATGGCTTGAGGTTTACTGCACCTCCGCCAGACGTGGGGATTTACGGACCTTGGTCACTATCTACTGGTTTATATTTTCAAAGATGTTCTTGTTGATTGTTTGTAGTCATAGTAACTTGCTTATTGCAATGTTGAGCTTGCTATACACTATCGGGCCATGTTTTTATAAAAAAAACTAAAACTGATTTGTTTGCATTGTTCTCTATCTTTCGCTTCCGTAAAATTATATATAAATTAAGTGTTTTTAAATTTGAGTTTGATTTATCGGCGTAAATATACCCCAAGAAAATGTATTGCCCTAACAAAACATGACCTAAAAGAAAGAACACCCAATAAAATTTAGATTCGACACGTCTTCTTTGGCTTTTATATGTCCTTCTTTTGGGTTTTAAAGGTACTATTTGCCTGCCTATAACTCACTTTCAAAGTCCAACTCGCTACCTTCCCGTGGTCTGGCCTGTGAGTAGGGGAGTAGTGTATTCCCCAAAACTAAGGGCGAGCTCTGGCCGGTTGGGGTGCGTGTTGCAAAGACAGCTCTCGCACAACTTTTTCCTTACTCATAATTATTTTCTTCTTTCACTTTTTTCGTCTCCATACTTGCCGGCCCTCTCTGCAACGAGCACTCCTCCGTTCCCACCCAGTTTAACCCATCGGGCCATCCTATCCAACATCCTCACTCCTTCCCATTAACCCCCCTCGGCGGCAGAAACAAAGGCACAGTGTGTTACTGTAGCAAGAAGGGTTGCACGTGTACACTGGCCCGCGCACTGGCCTTGGCAGTGCAATCATATTATCCAGCCTTGTACGCCGCCAAACATTATATCGCCGAGTAGTTCACATATACTCGCATAAACGCAAATATGGCTCCTTTGATCTCGACTTCGACCCAACACGAATGCCGCATGATTTGTCAATTTCCGTGATTTTTAAGATTGTTATCGATTTTTGATTTTTGTTTTGATTTCGTGATTTTTTTATCGTTTTTTTTTGTGATTTTTTAAAAATCATTGTTTTTTTAAAACAGAATGATTCTTGTGATATTTTGTGATATTTATGATTTTTTGTGATTTTGTGATTTTTTCATGTTTTTTTATTTTTGTTCACCATATTGATTTTTTGATTTTTATTGATTTTTTTAATATTTTTCCTAAGTGTACACTGATTTTTTTGGTCGTTAACCCCTCGTTAACTAACTAACTAAATTCAATTTGAAATTCATAATTATTTAGCAATCAGAAAATTCGATGGGCACTGATAACTTTACTGTTTTGTGCCCTAAAACACCAATAACTAATCAACTCAAGGTCCTAAACATCCGGGACCTACTATTTATAACACACACCGTGTACTTATATTCCGTCACAATATAAGTGCATGGATTGGTGTCTTGCGAGTCCATTTCATCGTCAGAATTGAAAGAACACAATTGTGAACACGAAATTTTATGTTGCGGCAGCTTTGAGACAACGTGCGAGAGTCGCACAACCAAACGGCACTGAAGTCAGACCGTGTTCGTTTTTCAATGCGTCCGGTTCGTCTAAAAAATAAAAGTCAATTGTATTCGTTTATAATTTTACAATGAACGAGATTCCGGGTACGCAACTAAACTCAACACTTCTTGTAGATCCAAATGGTTTCGTGTATCGAGTAGATAAAAAGTGTTTACGAACGCGGGTGAAATATTTACGCTGCCAAAAGAGGTCATGTAAGGGCCGGGGTACCTTTAACTATGGAAATAACATATTTAATATTAAGACTAACCATAACCACGATACTGGTGACAATCGGGCACTTGTGTCGCCACTTATGGAGGCAATGAAACTTCGCAGCCGAAGAGAAACCACCCCTTTTCAAAAAATTTTTCGGGAGGAATGCCAGAGGTAAGTAAAATGATCTAATACATTACTGCATGCCGGCCAGTAGGACAGCAGCCCCTCGTGTAGGCTAATTTGGCGACCATCAATAAAATGGCCTAAGACGGCTTTAGTCTATACACGAGGTTGTGGTTTAGTTAGAAAATGTCTAGAGTGCTAGCAGATTCCAATTCAATTCTTATTATTGTTTTTGTTTTTGAATATCTCGCCTAAAACAGGTCATTAAAGTAAAAAAATCACAAAATTTTCAATACGTGTCTAAAAACATTTATTTGAAATTATTGTGTGAATGTTAGTTGATGAAACTCTGAATAATATTTTATCCCTTGTGTTACGGTACATTCTTCTGGGGCCCCATTCCTCCGTGTTTAAATGACCCCAGACTATCTCTGACCCAGGCTTTCCCCTGCATAATACGTAGCACAATGTAGAGTTTTCTCAACAATACTTTGAAAAGCCGCCAATTTGTACATGCACATATTTTTCAATTTTTTTTCTTTGCAATACCCTGTTTATGTTTGTAGTTTATAAGCAATTACTAACATAACCGTGCATATGCATGAAATAGGTTGCAACATCAATAAATATGTCGTTTTTAAACAATATTTTCGCCTTTTGAGGTTAATGGTGTGTTTTTCTTTGTTTTTGATTTTGTTGTTTCTTTTAATATAGGATCCGATTGGGGCGGAAGTGACGTTTTTTATTTTAAATGTCTGTTGTGGGTACCATACATACAGACGGCGGTGAATCTGATGTTTGTTCGATATTTCATTGTTGTAACCCAACAATCGATAGCCAGAAATATAATCGGGTCCTATGCTGTCTTACCTCGAGCACCACTCATTTATGTTTCAATTGCTGGCCACTGATTGGCTAAAAAAAAAAAAAAAAAACTTAAGAAATGTATAGGAATGGGGCCCTAAATTTGTTGGTAAAAATTGATAAGAGTTTTGGCGTTCAAGAAAAGTTTAAATGGGTATTTACTTTTTGACATTGTAAATAAGTTCAACGTATGATTAGAATGACGCATTCAGATTTAATTGAATTGAATGTATACGCTTGCTTTTCACATTTGACCCAAACATTATAACAGGAGGAATTTATTCTTGTTCTGCTAGTTTTTGTTAGGGTTGCTGTACGGTTTAAAAATTAAAATCGATAATCGTCAAGATTAATTGCGATCTAATCGTGGTATTATTCACCACAATACGCTTTTTTTGTGTAAAATCGACGGTTTTTACAAATTTTATGTGAGATGAAAGATTCTTGATTCTTGTGCTGGTGCAGACCTAGATCGGCATCCCATTTCTCGACGTTTCGCCGGAATCACATCTGGCATGTTCACGAGTCGCGACGGACAGGAATACGACGCATCCGTGTGCTTGAGCTGAACGGACGTGCGTATACGACTCGTGAACATGCCAGATGTGATTCTGGCGAAACGTCGAGAAATCGGGTGTTGACCTAGGTCTGCACTGCACCACTGCTGCTGCAGCAACCATCCGACCATCCGTTCCGGAAAACCGGGATTGTGCCGGATTTCTAACCTTAGCCCCAGTGTCCCGAAAAAGACTTGCGGGACACCCATGTGTCTCGGATTTGTTTAGAAGCGTAAGATTACTGAAATTTCCAATTTTTGGTAAGAATAATTGCTTTCAGTTTTATCGAAATTCAGTAATTTCAGCACAGCCGCCGTTCTCTTTGATAACTTACCGCGTGCAGAGCGGGCTACGATTCTTGCAACGTGAGACGCGACCAAGCAATGTTTTTAGCGACCAAAATATAGGCGGCTCGAGTAGTCGAGCGGGTAGTAACAAGCAGGTGCAGTGGTTGAGCAGCACGGCATAGGTCAAAGGTAAATCACTTCACCAGTCTCGCGTAGAAAGCACATGCATGTTAACAAAATAACAAGAGCCGACCTTCAAAATGTTGAATTGAAAATTTCGAAAAATTTTGCCCAGATTTCATTTGTGTAAATTTATTATAATTATTTCACAAGTTATATAAAATATGGATTATTATAATAATAATAATAATTAATTGTTGGCCCAAGCCCAACATAAGTTTACATTGTAACAGGTGTAAGTATAGTACCCCCCCCCCCCCCCAAATACAAAAATTTGTAAAAAAAAAAAAAAAAAAACGGCAGCCAAGCTCTCCTTCAAAAGTCTTTGGCTGTGAATGTTGTGAGATATAGAATTTGAGCCAATCTTTTCATTCTTCCCCCTAGTTTCGCATTGAAAAGAAGTAAGATCATTTTGCCTGTTGACGAGCGCCAAGCCAACCATTTTCGTGGTAAAAAAAAGTGAATATGTTAAACTCAAAATCATAAAAAAATTAGGTTGGCCATTGACTTTTAAAAGTTCTCATAATGAACCAAACAGGTGAAATGATCTTACTTCTTTTCAATGCGAAACTAGGGAGAGAGAATGAAAATATTGGCTCAAATTTTATATCTCACAACATTCACAGCCAAAGACTTTTGAAGGAGAGCTTAACTGCCGTATTGTTTTTACAAATTTTTGAATTTGGGGGGATATAACATCTTTTTGCTGTTTGTTTCGTATCAAGGCGTGAAATACTTGTAAACGATAATTCAAAGAAAAAGGGAAATTTCAAAATGTAATTTTCCATCTAGATTGCTCGGATGTACGGCTTAGACGGAGTTTAATTCACTTTCTAAATTTTTGCAAGAATTAAATTAATTAGAAAAAAGAACTTGGATGAACTATTACGTTTAAATTAATAATCGCAAATTCTATTTTGCCAAGCTTTTCGAGGATACTGTTATGGGACACTGTACGTTTATGAATTAAGAATGCGCAAATGTGGAAGGGTAGATGAGTATTGGCCCTTTTTTTAGATCTCATTTCTTTTGAGTGTGTAAGGTTTGGCTGTATTTCTACAAGTTTTTGTTATGTGTGTGTAATATTGTCCACTCACATGATACAAGACAAGCTACTAACATGCACACTAAATTCCACAATCGCAAGCTCACACAAATAAATTCTCTACTATTAGATATAGTTCTATTATTTTAAGGGACAACTATAGAAAATGCATTAATGGAAATAAAGCTATCATTCATTCATTCATTCTATCTCCTTTTAACTAAACCAATTAGTGTGAACGCGGCCTAAGCCTTACGGACGTAAGTGTAGCTTAGGCCCAAGGCCACAAAGAGTTTTCATATGTAAGTACGCCTTAGGCACTCAAAACGAAATCTTGAACAATACATACTGTTGGCCTAGGTCCTAAGCTTAGGTCTACTCCATCAGAAATATTCTTATCAATAAAAAGAGTTTGCTTTATGCCAAAACATTCGCCAACATTCGACCGTACTCAATATTTTGACATTTCACGGCATTCGTTGTCAACGTAGTCCGTGGAACAAGCGTAAAAACATTTCAAATCCGGAAACCAGCACCAAAATTTAGGAGAAGGTAAAAGACATATTTTAGAAGGTTATTTTACGGGGGACACGCATGGTAGCAAATAAGTCACCTGTCATGGCGTCCACAAGATGGCCGCCAAAATAATTCTTAAAATTGCTGTAACTCAAGAAGTAATCGTCAGATTTGGATAAAACAGATATTGTTTTATTTGGATTTTGATGCACCACAAAAAATGTCATAGAAATTTTACCGTAAATACAATAGTTTTAATTATATTTAGATATTATTACAAAGTATTGCAATTAGGTATAGCATTTTTTGGTGTATATATAAAATTATTTATCCGTAGAATTCGCTAGATTGTCACAAAATTTCCAGATTATTATAAAATAACGCCAATAAATTCAATATTTTAATTCCCGAAACGAAATTCTTGTAACTTTTTGATTAATTAATTTAAGCATTAATTAAATCCCAATCAAAAGTTTCTTATTCACATACCAAAGTCATGAAGTGTATCACACAAGAACAATATTACCACAATAAACCAAAAAATATAAGTTCCAAAAATTTATTCCAATCACTTTCCTATTAATTCAATTAATTCAATTTATTTAAAATATGACAGAAATCTCAATTAATTTTGTAAAATTAACACAATGTGGTCGACCTTGGTATCATTTTAAAGCTTGTTTTAAGACAAATGAATGTTATGAAAAAATTTATTAATTAAATTAATAAATCACCGAATTAATTACATTTTAGTTAAATTATCCCACTTTTGACATATGTATTATTATGTGTACCTAAAACTCGATCGATCGTCATAAAAAATATACTACTTCCTGACATAATGCCAATGAATCCAAAATGTCATAACCCGAAGCAAAATTCCTATAACTTACCGATTAGTTAAGTTATTAAGTAAAGAATTACTTATATCTCACTATTGTTGTTGTCACTCATGTAACACATACATAATGTCAACAGAAGTATCAAATTTAAACAATGCAAGTAAAATTTTAAAAATTGAGGAGCAAAGATTCAAAACGCATCATGTCCACTGAGTACAATTTTTTTACTAGAGATGGCGTTGCATGCTTCAAAGCAAGCTCTTTCAATGTGTTATACAGGTTTGCTTCAAAACGCAACATTTGCAGTACAAATAGCGAGTACAAAACAGCAATTTTCTTCAAAACGCAACATGTCCATTTTTATTTTTTTTCAAAATGCAACATGTCCATAAGAACCAATCAGATAATCGTGAGTAGATTTCCCGCCCATGTCTCAAGGTATCAAGGTTAGTAAGGTTACAATTGAGTTTACATAAAACAATTTTGGAATTCTTTTGGAGCCTTTGAATGCCTTTGGAGGATTTTGAAGGTTCCAATATTAAAATAAATAAAATTTTCATTAAAATTAATAATAATAAATAAAAATATATTAATATAATAAAATTAATACAAATCAAAATAAAATAAAATAAAATAAAACAATTTGAAACAAAACGCAACATGTCCACTATTTCGATTCAAAACGCAAAACAATTTGAAACAAAACGCAACATGTCCACTATTTTGATTCAAAATGCAACATGTCCATATCAAAAACCTAAGCCAAAACCAAAATAGCAAAATTTGAAAGATATCATTATTACAGTTTAAATGTTTATATTTTTTCTTAAATTGTCATATTCATTGTTGTTATGATATGTGTGCACACTCCTGTGTAATAGTTTTTGCTCATTATCTCAAAACCAACTAGAATGGACATGTTGCGTTTTGAATGTTTGCTCCTCAATTAACAGTCACAAAATTAAGTTCATGCTACTTTTATGATAATTTGAATTTCCCACAAATTTATTTTCTTGTAAAATAAGCATGCAAATGGTTCCCAGTGTGGCTGTGTTAATTTCACACAACACATGGTGATTATATCCATTAATTTAATTAATTCATTAATTCAATCAACGGGAAAGTAGCATGTACTTAATTTTGGGACTATACATTTTTAAAATTTTACTCGCATTGTTTATATTTGATACTTCTTTTGGCATTTTGTATGTGTTACATGAGTGACAACAACTATTATTGAGAAATAAGTAATTCTTCAATTATTTACTTAATTAATCGGTAAGTTATAGGAATTTTGCTTCGGGGCATGACATTTTGGATTCATTGGCATTGTCAGTAAAGAAGTATATTTTTATGACGATCGATTGGGTTTTTGGTACACATAATAATACATATGTCAAAAGTGGGATAATTTAACTAAAATGTAATTAATTCGGTGATTTATTTATTTAATTAATTAATTTTTTCATTAAATTTATTCGTATTAAAACTATCTTTAAAATGATACTAAGGTCGACCACATTGTGTTAATTTTACAAAATTAATTGAGATTTTTGTCATTATTTTTAATTAGTTGAATTAATTGAATTAATAGGAAAGTGATTGGAATAAATTTTTGGAACTTATTTTTTTTGGTTCTTGTGGTCATATTGTTCTTGTGTGATACACTTTGTGACTTTGGTATGTGAATAAGAAACTTTTAATTGGGAATAAATTAATGCCTTATTTCATTCATTAATTAATCAAAAAGTTACAAGAATTTCGTTTCGGGACTTAAAATTTTGGATTTATTGGCGTTATTTTATATACTCTGAAAATTTTAGGACAATCTAGCGAATTCTACGTATACATAACTATATTATATATATATATATATATATATTATATATATATACCAAAAATTGCTATAATTGCAATACATTGTAATAATATCTAAAAATAATTGAAACTATTGTATTTACGGTAAAATGTCTAATGACATTTTTGTAGAGCATTTCTGTTTTATCCAAATCTGACGATTACTTCTTGAGTTAACCTACAGCAATTTTAAGAATTATTTTGGCGGCCATCTTGTGGACGCCATGACAGGTGACTTATTTGCTGCCATGCGTGTCCCTCGTGAAAATAACATTCTTAAAATGTCTTTTACCTGCTCCTAAATTTTGGTGCTGGTTTCCGGATTTGAAATGTTCCTATAGTTTTAGCAGCTTGTTCCACGGACTAACGAACGTTAACTTCTAGTAGAAATGAGACGAAGTTTTATTGAAGTAGTTCCATCAATCGTCACACAGAGTCGCGCGGAACGTTAGATTCCAAACGCACAAAACCGACTTTTTATTTTAACCCAGGGCGGTATAGGGAGTTGGAGGACCTCCCCAACGGGGAAACTTCTTTACCGACTCTGGTTAGGCCATCACTTTGGTCCACTGCCTTCTAGATGTTGCTCGTGGCTCCTCGTTGAAGCCACGAGCAACATCTAGGAGGCAGTGCTTTGGACAACCTTGACAGGGCTTGCTTTTTAAACAAATTACTATTCGTTCGGCCGACTGACACCATCCCACACAATAACAAAAACTTGTATAAATATAGCCTAACCTTACACACACAAAAGAAATGAGATCTAAAAATAGGGCCAAGCTCATCTACCCTTCCAAATTTGCGCATTCTTAATTCATAAACGTACTCTGTCTCGTAACAATATCCTTGAAAAACTTGGCAAAATCGAATTTGCAAACAATTATTTTAAACGTAATAGTTCATCCAAATTCTTTTTTTTTGTAATTAATTTAAACGTTATGGTAATGCAAATTCTATTTTGCTAAGCTTTTCAAGGATATTGTTACGGACACTGTACGTTTATGAATTAAGAATGCGCAAATGTGGAAGGGTAGATGAGCTTGACCCAGGTTTTAGATCTCATTTAGTTTGAGGGTGTAAGGTTGGGCTGTATTTATACAAGTTTTTGTTATTGTGTGAGATCTCATTACTTTTTCAAGTTCCATTGCAAAATTATTTGTTAAAACCTTTTCTATGCTACGCCCGAGGTAACTCGGGCATTGCGCATTACACACTTGGGTGTGCCGAAAAAAAAAAAAAAATCGGTTCATATCTTCCGGTCGCGCATGTGCTCTAAACTTTTCCAAAATTTGGAAAAAAATGCTTTTTCTAAATTTTTTTAATTTTAATACCGCGGAAAAGTTGCAAATTGGGAAGACTAAAAAGGGTAAAAAAAATTTAAAAATCGGTTTATATCTTCCGGTCGCGCATGTGCTCTAACCTTTTCCAAAATTGTGAAAAATTCACATTTTTACGACAATAATTAACATTTTTAAATTAGCCTCTTACCGAATGTAATAGCTCGAATTCTTCAAATTTTAAATTTTCTTCTTTGTTTAAAATATTAAAAATTATTGTAAAAATGTGAATTTTTCAAAATTTTAGAAAACTTTAGAGCACATGCGCGACTGGAAGATATTAACCGATTTTTATTTAAAATTTAACCCTTTTTAGTCTTCCCAATTCGCAACTTTTCCGCGGTATTACAATTAAAAAAATTCAAAAAAAAAATTCAAATTTCCAAAGTTTGGAAAACTTTAGATCACATGCGCGACCGGAAGATATGAACCAATTTATATATATTTTTTTTAAATTTTTTAGTTCCCACAATTTGCAACTTTTCCGCGGTATTACGACTTATATAAACAAAAATGTTGTTTTTTCGGCCCACCCTATTACACACCCAACCATGTCAAAAGCCTTAAACAATTACTAAAATTATAAAATTACCAAAACTAAAAATAAACAAATAAAATAACATATAAAATGTTGTTTTTGTTGTGGGGTTGTTTCAGCAATGGGGGGGGGGGGCGTTTTTATGGGGGGGGGGGGGTGTTTTGGGTTGGTCTTAAATTGTATGAGAGGGAATTATGGTTTTCAAAATATGTTAAATAATATGGGGAACAATTCCACCGCTATTTGTGTTTGTTTTTTTTTTGTTTTTGTTTTTTTTTTTGGGGGGGGGGGGTTGTTTTTTTGTGGTGGTGCGTTGTTTTTTGTGGGGATTGTTTCACAATCACGGGAGAGAAAATAATGGTTTTACAAATATGATACATGATTTTGGGAACTACGCCCCATTAATTATCTGTGTTTTTCTTTGGGGAGGGGAGTGTTTTTTGTGGGGGGGGGGGGTTGTTTTTGGTTTGGTCTAATCTTATGAGAGAAATTATGGTTTTTCAAACATGTCATACATTTTGGGAACCATACACCCCTTTCTGTTTTTTCTCAGAAAGTGCGTTTTGTTGAAAATAACTCAGCACAGGGGTATGAACACTGCAAAATATACTCAGCACTTATAAGGTTAAATTGGTGGTTGCATAGCTCAGTTGGTGAGAGCATAGCCCGGACGGCTAAGGTCATGCCTAATTTCATGCTGATAACTCATTAGGTGCCTTCATGGTGAATGCTGGAAATCAAGGTAAAAATAATATATAAACTAGGAAAACGCTTAAGTCCCGCCGCGTGAATGGATGAGCGTAATTTTTTTAAAACGAAAAAAGCGTAAAATTGCGATTTTTTAAATAGATAATTTTTCGATTACGCTCAAATTTCACACGAATATATTAATTCATAAAATTAAAGTTCTGTGAAAAAATCATTACAATCGGATAAAGCATGTAGGTTTTATTTGTCGAAGAAATGTTAAAATTGAAAAAAAAACATAAAATTGCGATTTTCATGAGAAATAATTTTTCGATTGCGATCAAATTTCACACGAATACACAAATTCATAAAATTAAGGTTCTGTAAAAAAATCATTACAATCGGATAAAGCATGTAGGTGTTATAAGCCGAAGAATTTTTTTAAAAATCGAAATAAATCGTAAAATTGAAGTTTCATGAGAAATAATTTTTCAATCGATTTTTACCCCCGTTTAGTTCTTCGTTCAGAGATTTCTTAGACCTCCATAAAATTTCATCGCAATTGGAATATTGGTTTAGCCGGAATCGTGTTCACAGACACACAAAAATACAAAAAAAAAAAGGGGAAAAAACAAAACATTCCGGATTTTTTTCTCCAGTGTAGTGAAATGGAATCTTCGCTTCGCTCATCCAACTACATACTAGAGATGGGGGTTGGAAAAATGTGGTGTAGGAAATGAGAATAGGCCGATTGGGTTTAAAACACATGAAAACATAATTTTAATAACTAATTTGAATAAAAATTAAATTTTAGGTTAGAGCTATGAATTATTCCAATTTTAGGGGATGATTAAAGGGTGATGTTGGAGGTGAAATATCGCTTGCCTCTCGGCGGAATATTAATTTTGGTATTTTTATATACCCCCATGCCAAATTTTGCGCCCACGTGTTAGATATTTATTAATGGTTTTGAATTTAAATGGTTTAAATGGTTTAAAATGGTTTAAATGGTTTTGGTTTTGGTTTTGAAAGCGAAAGTCCATTAGTCTTAGGTACATCTAAGTGTGGTTCAAGTTTCTAGTTCTAAGATGTACCGTTTTCTCTGTAGGCTTTTATTCCTCGTTGTCAGAATCCACCCAGCCACCCACCCAGCCAGCCGGAATTTTTTCGACCAATTGAGGCACTTTTTTTAACACAGAACGGGTTATCGGAACAGGCATTTTTTTTTAAAGTCATGGACCACATATCAGGTCATATACCGAGTTTCAAGATTGTAAATATTTCGGGACGGCGTGTGCAGATAGCTGAAAACCCCCCAACTCGGGTAGGAGTAAACAGGGTCGAGTTAGTCATCGCCTTCTAAGCAGTCGCGTGCGCTTGGCTGCGGGCGAATGACCGTCACCATAGATTGTAGACAAATTAATCAAATTAACAAAATAGCAAAGATGAATGTTATAACAAAAGCAATAAAAGTTTCCATATAAAACAAGCAATTGTATGGCATTTTTTTATTTTTATTTAAGAGAGATATTATTTCAAAAATCTTCTGATTATGTGGCACGTTTGGAGGATGACTGCTTTCTGCATGCTGATGTAGAGATTTTCAGACAGGCCAAGGCATTGTTGGCTGGCAGAGAGGGAAGATTGTACGAATCCAATGGCCGAGATCACGATAGGCACGACAGTAACAGTTTTCATTTTCCAAATTCTTGTTATTTCTTGACTTAAATTTTGATACTTTTCTACCTAAGTGTTCTCGGTGTTCTCAATATTTTACTCATGGGGATCGCAATGTCAATTAGATATGTAATTTATCGGTATCCATTCGACCACTTACGCGAGACATAAAAAAACAAAAACAAACAACAAAGTGGTAGACTTTTACTTTCCTGCCAGTAGTCTAATGAGCTAAAATAGTGTTACCAAGGTTTTGCACATTTGCATTAAGATCCGGAGTTTTATTATTAGTTATTACCACAATGATGTGACGATATTTTTCTAATTACAGATTTCCTCATCTTGCCTGCCTGGTTAATTTTACTAGTGTTCGGCAAGTCCTCGTAAAGATTCGTGCCAGGTCTGTCCCGCCGATACCTGAGACACTGGCAGAGTTTGGCCGATTGAATAACTTTGCCTGAATGGATAAACCGTTTTGGGGAAACTCTTCCACCGGGGCCACCTGAATTGTTTGCAAGGGGGGTTCTGGAGGGCAACGCCAACGAAGGGACGACAGTTGTCTTTTGCAACGTGCCAATGGCAAGAGAACTGGCAAGAGAACTGGCGAGAGACAACAGCTCCGACTCGGAGATCCACGCCGACGGTACTTTTAAAATCGTACCAAATGTACCACGTGGAATCTGCCAATTGTACACGATCCACATCATGTACATGAATAAGGTATTCACACACATATATACATTATATAAGATATATACTGTACCGGTACATTTATGCTTGTTGAAAATTTAATATAAAGCTTTCTTTACGACTATACTATACTGTACAACTACTATTACAAACAAAAGTTTAAAATATAGTGCAAGGATTTTAAGTGCATTTGGAAGTAGCAAAGGTAGGGAGTTATGAACTTCAAACACAAAAACATGATAAGAAGTTAGAAAAATGACGAAATAAATTTAATACGTGAGTGTTTTTAATCATATTTGAATCCATAACCAATAATCAGAACTGAAAATCAAACTGAGCTGTTTTTATTAAAATCATGACACAGAATTTTATTTTTCCCGGTTGAACATTTCATGGATATGAATGAGCGAAAGAATGCATGAATGAATAAATAAACTATAGGAAAACGCTTAAGTCCCGCCGCGTTGTTGGATGAGCGAAATTGGTGCATTGAGCTGCCATGTGTTTATGCGGATTTTCTGTTGTTCTGTGAAAAATTATTACTTTGTTCAAGATTTTTTTAAAATTAAATTTAATTAAATCAAAAATAAGCTTAAATTTTAATTTTTTTTAATTAATCGTTCTAATTTTAAAAAAAAAAAAAAATCGAAAAATTGCGATTTTTATAAAAAATAATTATTCGATTGGCGCTAAAATTTAAAAAAAATATATAAATTCATAAAATGAAAATTCTGTGAAAAAAATATTACAATAGGATAAAGCATGTAGGTAAGCAAATTATAAGTCAAAAATTGTTTAAAAAAAGAAAAAAACCCACAAAATTTATATTTTCATAAAAAAAATTTTTTCGATTGCGCTCAAATTTCACACGGATATCTTAATTCATGAAATTAAGGTTCTGTGAAAAAATCATTAAAATCGGATAAAGCATGTAGGTGTAATAAGTAAATAAATTTTCAAAAATCGAAAAAAATCGTAAAACTGCGATTTTCATGAGAAATAATTTTTTGATTGCGCTCAAAAACGTGGCAGAGAAAAAGTTCAAAGATTTCGAAGGCCTCCATAAAATTTCATCGCAAATGGGGTATCGGTTTAGCCGGAATCGTGCTGACAAACACACAAAAATACAGAAAAAAAAAAAAAACATTCCGGATTTTTTTCTCCAGTGTAGTGAAATGAAATCTTCGATTCGCTCATCCAATTATTATTATTATTACCATTATTATTATTATTTTTATTATTATTATTATTATTATTATTATTATTATTATTATTATTATTATTATTATTATTATTAATTATTAATATTGATTTATAGCAGTCGTCTAAAAAGTTTGCCCCGACTGGTTTGCTCGAACTGCTATGAATCAATAACTGTCCTTAAAGCGGGCTTATGCTTAAAAACCTAATATTCATTATTATTATTGTTAAAATTGTATGATTGGAGACTTTCGCAGACCGAATTAATTAAATTATTAGGTTTTCGGGGCATTGTGCCACGTTATTTACTTAAATCGTACGCGGCACTATGCATTCATTGTACATATTATTATTATGCATTTAAAATATGGCGGTTGACAGAAAAGGGTATAGCCCCGAACATTGTTTCCAATTTCGTTTCAGTGATAGGACCAAATATATAACACTGTAGGTAGGTAGCATGTTACCGTCGTAATGTGTAAATTAAGTAATATCATTTTTTGTCACTTCTATATTCAGTCATTACCAGTCGTGTACTGCTTGATGACTAAGCGTACACGAGCTGCGTATACAAGGCTCCTAAGGTACCTGAGGGACCTTCTCCCTGAACTACGGCCGAAGACTGTGATAACCGACTTTGAGGTCGCCCAGCAACAAGCGTACGAGGAAGTGTTCCCTGAAGCGAGGGTGCTAGGCTGTTGGTTTCACTACTCGCAGGTAATTAAAAAAGCGACTAATCTCACAACAAATTATATATGATCAAACAAGCCCCCCCCCCCCTTCCCAGTTTATTAAAAATGTTTTGTCTTTCTTGCAAATAATAAAATATGAATAAATAATATGACTTCGCCTAGAAGAAAACGTTTTTCTCTCATATTTAACCTTTCAAAAATAATTATGTAGCACTTGTACATGAAACATATACATACCTATTGCAAAGTATTCCTTATATCATATCATTGGCAATCTGTTTGTAACAGTACAGATTAAGTGCCATTGAACATCCATTACTGTTTCTTGTGTTAAAACTTCAAATTATCAGATTGAAGAATATAAATGCACAACTAGAGTATTTCCCACTAAATAATATTAAACTTGGCCCATACAATTAAATGAAAAGTAGGCGTATATTAAATACTATAATGGTATTCCTGTCTAACCAGGCAATCTTGCGCAAAGTGAAGGCCCTCCACATGGGGGTAGACTTTGTAGCTAACAGCGACCTTAAAACCGTCGTCCAGATGGTGATGGCGTTGGCATTGCTGCCTGCCGACCGGATGGCCGCCGGACTAGCTTACATCCAGGACTTTGCAGAAACGCAGGACTTGTTAAATCCAAACTTAGTGAACTTCTTGGAGTACGTTCAACGTTACTGGCTGACACGTGTCGGCACAGCACGTGTGTCTGTGTTCAACCAACCACGACGGACAAACAACAACCACGAGTGCTTTCACCGATGGCTCCTCGATACCATAGGAAGAGCCCATGGAAACGTATTTGTGTTTACCGATATGTAATCCTATCCATGTTGACCGAAACCTTAAAGTTTTATAGAAAAGCCTAACTGACATTCATTGATCCTTTACCTCTAAAAATTAGCCCAAATCTGAAGTCATACTTTAAACTTTATCATTAATTTAGTTGATACCAGACGTATCGGTATTGTATAGACCTTTGTCAAGGATCAAATACTAAAATATTATAACACAAAAATCTAAACATGCATTGATTAAATTCTCAGTAGCGGCTCGTGAAAATACAAAGAAGAGGCCTTCCAAGCAAAATAATTTAGGTTGGAAATCATCAACATAAAAACAAAACTAACATTCCGAATACCGACACATAAATTACCACCTCTGTGTGTTGAGACGAGTATTGTTGTCTGTTGAAGGATTCCATTTTGTTGAATTAAATGTCGTTTATCATTTATTATACCTTTATAGCACCTGTGAAATATGGTAAAGTAAAAACCAGTAAAATTATGAGGTTTTATGTTGGGACTGTATATACTAGGAAAACGCTATAAAGTCCCGTCCCGTTGATGGATGAGCTTTTTTAAAAGTTTTTAGTTTGCGTAGGACCACTTTTCCTTTGCAAGTGCTTTTTGAATGCATTGTAGGTGATTGTTGTCAAGTTTCTATGTAACTTGTTTATTGTTATTATAAACCTAAAAAAATCATATTAAAACCTTTATTCTATGGATTCTGGCTAATTTTTCCAATTTTTTCTTTCAAAAAGCAATACATCACCGTAACCTTAATGTCCATGTAAAGTATGACGTTGTAGCCCCACCCGTTTTGGTCAGAATCGGCCCAAATGTCACGAAAAATCGCCCTTAAAATCGAAAAAAATCGTAAAAGTACGATATTCATAAGAAATATTTCTTCGATTGTACCCAAAAACGTAGCAAGTCTAAGTTCAGAGATTTCGAAGGTCCCCTCAAATTTTCATAGAGATTTCACATGCCGTTTGCCCGGTAGAGAGCAAACAGACAGAAAAAAAACCAAAAAGTACTTGTAGCTAAATTTTTTGAGGGGTCAGTGGAATTAAAGTCTTCGCTTCGCTCGTCCAATTAAGTTTTGTTATCGTGCTTATTTTAACCTACTGGAGGTTACAAAATATTGTTTCTCAAACAAATGCATTATCATTTGGATTTCAGAACTGATGCAATCAACTGAGGTTGACACTAGACTCCTGTACCAACGCATGTAAAATGGTGCGGAGCCTGTACAACGGCGGCGGAGCGAGCAAGTGGCGCAAGACTTAAGAATCAAGAATGCCAGCGTCAGCCTCATCACTAATGTCTACACCGTAGGAGACTTCCTGAGAGCTACCAGTCATGCGGTTGAAAACCTGGGCGAAAGGTTTGCAAGGGTGGCAGACCCTCAGCCTGATCAGCCTGAGGCCAATGCTTTCCATCTCGTGGACGCGGCCCCACAAGCGGAAGACGCTGCCCCAGAGCCGGAGGACGCTGCCCCAGAGCCGCAGGACGCTGCCCTAGAGCCGGAGGACGCTGCCCCAGAGCCGCAGGACACGACCCCAGAGCCGCATGACGTGGCCCCAGAGCCGGAGGGCGCGTCTTCAGATCGTGAGTTACCTTACTACATGTTCTTTAGAGAATATACAATTTATTCTTTGCATACACTTCGGTTATTTAAGTTATTATTTACGATTGGATGCAGTAATCGTGGTGTATATTTCAGATTCCGAAGACGACTACGACCTGCACGACCACATGCTAGCGGTGGAGATGGCTGAAGAGCCGGAAATAGTAAATTTAGGTATTACAAGTAATTTACTTAACATTCATTTGTATTTTTTTGTTTCAATATCAAAAGCCTACAAAAATGGCAATGTGGCCGTGTATGTTTCGGGCTAACATTGAATATGCAACAATCAAAGTATAACTTACAGTAATGGGTTTTCAACCAAAAGCTTATTTTATCCAGCCTGTGGCGTTACAACCCCGTCAATTGAGGCTTTTGCTATACATTCGTGTCTGTAGATGTACAATACGCATTGTTTTTGTTTATTATTACAGTTGACTTTGATGACTCGGACGACTCGCAAGACGAATACGAGCAATACCGGCAGTGCGGAGTCGCAGGTCTGCCTGTTCCGCAAATTGAAGGTAAAAGTGAATTTATTTCAGTATAAATCCACAATAGTTCGTAATCCCACTCTAAAATAAATCGAAGAAAATTAATAAACTCCTGGGGCTGGATTGACAAAAGGTTTTAACTTAGGCGGTATATCTGGGCGTATCTAAATGCTCTATTTTGGCCGTCTTCGCCGACTCATTAATTGTTGAGTTAGTCCACTAGACTAGTTGAACAGCAAAAAATAGAGCTTTGATATACGCCCTTAATACCAATAAATGCTAGCAGGGCTTTGGCTCTTTGGCTGGGTTCCCACAAAGTCACAAGGATTAGGTATAAGTTTTAGTATTAGTATTAGTTTTAGGGCGCTTTAACAGCAAAGATTATTCGCGCCACCAAGATTTTTTTATACTTCTTTCCAAGGGTAGGAACGTAAGGGGGGACGCGGGGTGGAAAGGCCTGTGCTGGTCAGAACCAGCCACAAACGTACGGGGAGGGAAGGGGTTCCCCCACGTCGTGGTCGTCTCCGTCTGTGTCATCATCCGTCCGTGTTGTCATTGTCGTCGCCGTCGGGGAGGTAGTCATAGGGAAGGGGAAAGGTCCCTGACGACGACCCAGAGCTCGCCATTAGATTCAGAGAGTGACCTGTCAAACCACGAGAAGGTTGCGAGTTAGTATGGAAGACAGAAGGATTAGGTAGACTTGATATGTTAGTAATGTTGATTAGCCCATCATAGTTTATAATTACGCCTTTAGATTGGTTATAGTCATAAGGATTATTGATGTCTGATTGGTCCGTCGTAAGGTTATAGCACAGATAACTTATTACTTGGTTATAGGTATTGCAATGACGAGTTTGTGTGAACCATTACATGAAATCCCTACTCCCTATCTTCTATCCCGGTTTATGACTACAACTAATCCTTGTGACTTTGTGTGAACGCTTCTTTACGGCTAATATTTTATGCTCTACACTTAGCTAATTGCTAGGCAACTCGATTATTAACACGAAAATAGCAAACATTTAATACAAAAGTTATAATTAGCGAGTCTTTGAATTATCTTGGATCCAAGATGGTAGCAATGTTCCTGTGACATCGTAATCTGCAAATAACTAAGTAATCTTGCAAATACATTGCAGTGTGTACTAAGATGGCGGACGTACTGGGTAAGCCAGAAGTTGGCTCCGCAACAAACACCGTGTACAAGTGTTATTACAAGTGTTATTATGCCAAATAGTATAATGTCCCCCTCTGAAATCAGTTCTTGTAACTGAGTGGTAGACAATAATACAAATTTATTTATTTGACAAAGTTAATGTAATTTCTCTGATCTTACATAATTTCTGTTTGTGCCTTTGTGGCCACTGGCCATACATATTTGTATTCTTTGGGATCATATTAGGAAACTAACAAGTTTCATGCTTTCTTCACGATTTGAGCTATTGTACCATGGATTGCTTTTTTTTAGAGTCGACTAGTTGTAATGAATGGTGTATAATTATCCCCCCACTGAAAAATGACCCTGTAACTGTGTTCGTAGACTATAAATACAAACAAATTCGACTCGCAATGTGTTTCTAATAACCACTTTTTTTCTAACAAGGCCCAGAAGAGGACGTCGCGGAACTTCACGGAGATCTAATTTGCATCGTATGCACCACACGTCGTCGTGCTATACTTTTCTTGCCGTGTCGGCACCTGATAAGCTGCGCGGTTTGTGCGTCGGCGCGGGCTATTGGCCAGCCTTGCTTCGCCTGCCGCCTGCCCATCAAACATATGATCTCTGTGAACACATTGTAGATATTTGAAATAAATAATTTAGCTAAGTACATAGGCTTAATTCATTTTCATATTTTATATGTATACAATATTATGTCATTCAATAATAAAAGAGCTTAATATCAATAATATTCCATTTTGTGTCAATTCCATTCTTCATACACATTATGGTCCTCTTTTACTATAGGATGGGGGGGGGGGGGGAGCGTAGTATAATTGACATGCCAATTATACCACACACGCACCCCCCCAACCCACCCGTCCTAACTGGCAGCTGGCGTTTACCGTCCCGAGATAATAAGTAAGTATTTTATTAATTGGACAAATACATGGTATCTGTATAGCACAATTCTCTGTAAAGAGGGATAGCGCAATGAATAATTCTAAATTTAATTCTAATAACCAACAATATTAATATCTAGGATGATTGTGCCGTCTGGTGTGTAGAGATGTCCGCACCGGATAAGATCACCCAAATCTTTGCCTCTGAGCTACTTTTTGTTCAATGCGCTAATAGCATTTAAAATCTTTATCCCACACATTGTGGTTTTTCATTTAATTGTAAACCATAGCTGTTATTTGCTTGTATGCAGTTAATGCAACTAGCAGAGTCTGCTGTACAGTCTGGGGATTTATGGTTCCCACCGCAGTAGCCGCACGCAAGTCCATTTTTACATGTTCGTCATTGTGTGGCCATTTTGCCAGCATTAAAACACCTTATCACATGTTTATATTCGACCACCTTACATACATTCCACCATATTTTAATTCTATCACTCACGTCTTCTTCTTTAGTTTCCTTGTCCACTTCAAATATTATATTAACTGTTCTTTTGTTGTAGTTTTTCTTGATATACGTATACAATTTTCATGCAGAAGTTTTCTCGGTTGTTACTTATGGTGTTGAGTCCATTTTGCTTGCATATTTCCTTTACCCAGTTTTCATTTTCACTTAGTTCATCGTCTTTGCATACACCAATAGCCATTATTTTAACCGTATTTTTTATGTTTGGTTTTGTAATGTCGACCGTAGTCGTTCCCAAGCTTTACAGTAGTCTCTTTTTGAAGAGCCTGCAGTCCTTCTCTGCTGTCACAGACTATCACCACTCCCCCATCTCTGATTTCTTTAACTTTAGTCACTGCTCCTATTCCCATTTCACTAGGGTTTACTGCCTTTATTACTTCTTCTATTGTTTTCTTGCTATCTTGTGCGGCGTGTGACTTAGGTTTGACTATTACAGCCAACTCTTGCGTCTTGGTATTTTGGCTTCGATTCACGATCGCGCTATAGGTTGAGTTCTTGTTCTCTGTTGATCCGCCGCATCCGCCTCCTTGTTCCAATCGACCTATCTTGCCGTATCGATCAGTCGAAGTATCCGCTCGCATGTTAGCATCTTTTTGACATATCGATTCGCCACCATGCATCGCAGCTATTTGCGGGACTACCTTAGCCTCACTTTTACCTTGTATTATGTTTTGAAGTAATGTTATCATCTCTGCTTGGATATTTAATCGTTTTGTCATTTCGGTATTTACCTTTTCCTTTTCTTCTACTATCTTCTTTGTTAGTTCTACTTCGATCGTAAGTTCTTAACATTTGCACGTGTATCAAAGCTAGATACATCTAGGGCGACGGTCGTTCGCCCGCAGCCAAGCGCACGCGACTGCTAGAAGGCGATGACTAACTCGACCCTGTTTACTCCTACCCGAGTTGGGGGGTTTTCAGTTATCTGCACACGCCGTTCCGAAATATTTACAATCTTGAAACTCGGTATTTGACCTGATATGTGGTCCATGACCTTAAAAAAAAAAAAATCAGCCCGATCCGATAACCCGTTCTGTTTTTAAAATGTGCCTCAACTTGGTCGAAAAAATTCCGGCTGGCTGGGTGGGTTGCTGGCTGGATGTGGATTCTGACAGAGAGGAATGGAGCCTCAGAGAATACAGTACATCTTAGAACTATGAAACATAGACCACACTTAGATGTACCTCAGACTTATGCAAATTTTAAACCATTTAAATTCAAAACCATTAATAAACCCTTGCGCGAAATTTGGCATGGGCGTAGATAAAAATTTTAGAATTAATAATCCGCCGAGAGGCAAGCGATATCCCACCCCCAACACCCCTTAAATCATCCCCTAAAATTGGAATAATTCATAGCTCTAACCCAAAATTGAATTTTTATTCAAATTAGTTATTAGAGTTATGTTTTAATATGTTTTAACCCAATCGGCCTCATTTCCTTAACCACATTTTTTAGCCCCCATCCCTAATAGTTAATATTATACCTTGATTTCCAGTATTCACAATGAAGGCACTAATGAGTTATCAGCATGACATTTGGCATGATGGTACATAATAATATGAAAAATAATCCGACGAGAGGCAAGCGATATTCCACCCCCAACACCCCCTAAATCATCCCCTAAAATTGGAATTATTCATACTCCTAACCCAAAATTGAATTTTTATTCAAATTAGTTATTGTTTTATGTGTTTTAACCCAATCGGCCTCTTCTCATTTCCTAAACCACATTTTTTCAACCCTCATCCCTAATATGTAGTTTATGTATTATTTTTACCTTGATTTTCAGCATTCACCATGAAGGCACCTAATGAGTTATCAGCATGAAATTAGGCATGACCTTAGCCGTCCGGGCTGATGCTCTCACCAACTGAGCTATGCAGCCACCAATTTAATTCTTACAAAAATTTCGAAAGTGAATCAAACTCCGTCTAAGCCGTACATTCGAGCAATTTAGATGGAAAATTACATTTTGAAATTTCCCTCTTTCTTTGAATTTTCATTTACAAGTATTTCACGCCTTGATATGAAACAAACAGCAAAAAGATGTGATATCCCCCCCAAATACAAAAGTTTGTAAAAAAAAAACGGCAGCCAAGCTCTCCTTCAAAGTCTTTGGCTGTGAATGTTGTGAGATAAGGAATTTGAGCCAATCTTTTCATTCTGACTACCTCCCCGACGGCGACGATAATGACAAAACGGACGGATGATGACACAGACGGAGACGACCACGACGTGGGGGAACCCCTACCCTCCCCATACGCTTGTGGCTGGTTCTGACCAGCACAGGCCTGTCCACCCATTGTCTCCCCGCGTCACCCCTCACGTCCCCCTTCGTCTCGATTAGCCAGTTGCATAAATATGAGACGTTAAGCAATATCCAATCAATCAATCATTTCTCTCTAGTTTCGCATTGAAAAGAAGAAAGATCTTTTCGCCTGTTGACGAGCGCCAAGTCAACCATTTTCGTGGTAAAAAGTAAAAATGTTAAACTCAAAATCATAAAAAAATTACTTGGCCATTGACTTTTTAAAGTTCTCATAATGAACCAAATTCAATGGCCAAGTAATTTTTTTATGATTTTGAGTTTTTACTTTTTTTACCACGAAAATGGTTAGCTTGGCGCTCGTCAACAGGCGAAAAGATCTGACTTCTTTTCAATGCGAAACTAGAGAGGAAGAATGAAAAGATTGGCTCAATTTCTATATCTAACAACATTCATTCATTCATTTTGACAAGACTTTTGAAGGAGCTTGGCTGCCGTTTTTTTTTTTAGAAATTTATGTATTTGGGGGGGGGGGATATATATATCTACAATATATACAGTACGGTACAATACTGGTGGTCAACTGCAATTGAATATGGTACCGGTTGACTGCCGGTTTGGTAACGTAATAGAAACGGAAGGGAAATGAAGAAACATTAGGGTACGTTGCCACGTGCCTATATTAAAAGTACCTAATTGGCAAAAATGGCATTGTGTCACTTTGCTGACGATTCGGTTATACTATGGTGATGGGTTGCTGCCGTGACTCGCCGCTGTATTGGCGACATCAAGTGGGACAAATTTTCAGCGTTCCGCTAGCGTGCTGTGTTACCAACAAGAAAAACGCATAAGTCCCGCCGCGTTGATGGATGAGCTTTTTTAAGTTTTTAGTTTGCCTAGGACCACTTTTTCTTTGAAATTGTTTTTTGAATGCATTGTAGGTGATAGTTATCAAGTTTTCTATTGTTGCTTGTTAATTGTTAACACACATAACAAAAACTTGTAGAAATACAGCCAAACCTTACACACTCAAAAGGAATGAGATCTAAAAAAGGGCCAAGCTCATCTACCCTTCCACATAAACGTACAGTGTCCCATAACAGCATCCTCGAAAAGCTTTTCAAAAAAGAATTTGCGATTATTAATTTAACGTAATAGTTTATCAAAGTTCTTTTTTTGTAATTAATTTAAACGTAAACATGCAAATTCTATTTTGCCAAGCTTTTCGAGGATGCTGTTATGGGACACTGTACGTTTATGTGGAAGGGTAGATGAGCTTGGCCCTTTTTTTAGATCTCATTCCTTTTGAGTGTGTAAGGTTTGGCTGTATTTCTACAAGTTTTTGTTATGTGTGTGATCTCATTACTTTTTCAAGTTCCATTACAAAATTATTTGCTAAAATATAATATTTTTATCAAAGTTGATTTAAATTCTATGGTATTAGCAGTAACAATATAGGATGTAAAATATCTAGACCCGGATTCATGTACATACTGGGTATAGGTGGTATAACCATGGTATAACGACGGTATAAGGACTGGACCCCAATTCTTGAGTTCGTGGGAGATGAGTTGAAAACGCAATTTGAAAACGAAGTCGTTTTCGTTTTCGAAGGAATTGGTATTCTTGAACGGTATCGTGGAAAACGTCATGGGTTGTGAGTTGAAAGCATTGATATTAAACCCCTATGGTTGAAAGAGTATCACGAAATCCAAACACTTTAAAAAGATTTGAGTATAGCAAAGAGCTCGAAAAAGTTCTATATTTATTCTAGATGGCAGTGCCTTCATAAACGCGGGCCAATCGAAAGACAAGTTGTATGAAATGATTTGATTGTTGCAATTATGTAAACAAACAGTTGAGCAAGTTCATATCAAAACAATGTTGTGCTGGCATAGGGTTGGCTAGGCTTGTCAACCATGTAATGTAAGTATGAATTTTACTAGTCTATAGCCAAATGGAACTTTAGACCTACACTGTTGTATTATAAATAATTTTCTACATCTGGGCCTAGGCCAGGGACGGTTTCTGATTTGTTTTATGAGAGTATAATGACACCTTTTCTCGTTCCACACAAAGAAGAAAATTTTTAAATGTCCGCCATTTGTTTACGTATCGCACTTTCCCGCCTAACTCTGCTTATACCGTCAACAAGTGTCAAGTAACTATGGTTACTTGTTGATTATATGCCAAGTGTTTAAGGCTTATTTTAAAACCTTTATTTGGAAGCCTTCCAACAAACTTTTTCAACTTTTTTTTTCAAAGAGACTATCATTCTATAACCTTAATGTCCATGTAAAATATAAACATTGTAGCCCCACCCGTCTGGTCAGAATCGCGGGCCGACGTATTAGATGTTAGCAGTAGCTAGCAGCAGCTAGCAGTAGCTAGCAGTAGCTAACATCCTTAAAGTGATTTTGAGCATGTTTGAAGACATTTTTTCACCGAAGGAATGGTCGTACCCCATAAATTTGGCATGTGTTTTCAGTCCTAAATCCCCTCGATTGTGATAGTTTTCAGTTCACATCACGTTACATCGGCTGGGTAACACCTCGAATCACCCACTCTGCTTGGTGTATAAGGTCTTGAGTGTGTAGCGCACCGCGGCTTGGCTGCGCGCCTAACGGGCACCTAGATTGACCTAAAAATCCCCTTTGATCTGGTACTTTTCAATTCACATCACGTACATGACGGCTTGGGTAACCTCGAAAT